>SNQJ01S0110826.1:7498-33307 GCA_010110895.2 Picea sitchensis | reverse complement strand
AGGAGCTAGGGTTTTGGACGAACTCTCGGCCATGCATGGTCGGGAGTTTCAGTTAACTGACCCATAGCTTTTTGTTTCGTCAGCAACTTTCCTCTTTTCGTGCTTTGTTAGGTACACGTGGGTTGTAGTGAGCCAGCCAACGTGTACACGCTTGCAATAATGGGTTAGGGTGCGTGGGCCTTGATACAAGAGGATTTCCAAGGAGTTTGTTCAGCAGATGTTTTGGCAATGAAGAGATATGAGTTGGCCTGATGCCAGGTAAGAATGTGTGGTGAAATTTAGGGTTATAACACCAACATCACCAACACATGTGTCTACCAAGAATGTACCAAGATCACCAACATACCATCACAAGATATGTGTCTCAACCAAGTACCAACATGTATCATGGATCAACCATGCATCAACCTGTACAACCAACCTGTATGTATCAATTACATACCATAGTATCACTCATGCATCCAACCTATACCATAATCCATATACCATGTGCCATACCATGTGCATCAACCATGTACATCAACACCATACCATGTACCAATCACATACCATATCATGTCATACACCATATACCAATAAACCAAGATATGAACTAGTAATGTAACTCACCAAGTAGACCTCAACCAACATGTACGATGCATCCAATGATGTGCCTCAAATCATCAACCAAATCTCACAAACACATGCCTCAAGCATGCTCCTCAATATCACCAAGATGCAACCTCATAACACAATATACTAAGCCTCAAGTATGCACCATAACATGTAACCAAACCATACACCAATATAGCCAATAATGCTTCTAATCAATGTACCATAACATCACCAAGATGTACCAGATCACATACTATCATTACCAAGCATGTACCATAACACCATAACCATAACCCTTAAAAATTACCTTTGATCCTATAGTTGACCTGTTGTATTGTAAACTAACCTGTAACTTCTTTCACAGTCCTTAGCAACCAGGTACCAATATCTCTTCTCACCCTTTCACAAGCTTTTCATAGATCCGTGACTTCCTTTACTACTACCTACTGATATCCGCGCTTTTCTCCATTGTAGCCTTCATACATTTGCGCCTTTCTGACCTGCAACTTGCATATGTCTCATAAATTAGGGTTACTCATAGTTTCTACAACTCTGATACTTTCACCTTTGACCTTCCTTCGTAACTTCAGACTTGATGTCATATTTTCCAATAAAAAGATAAACCATAACATTCACAAGATAGATATTCAATGTAAGTGTGTGTGTCCTTTTGAGAGACTCCTTGAAGTGTTTATATAATTTTTCATAGTAACCTCTATCCTTACTTTAGGGATTTCTTGTTGAAACCACTTTACCCTTTGACTAAGTCTTTCACCAAACTAGGGACTTCTTGACCACTCTTCGGGGCTTCCAAATTTACAAGGTCATATCTCCCTAACCGTGAGGAACCATGTGGCGTACCACATATCACCAGAAATTGCACAATAAGGACTATCCATTTATGAGTGGATTACCTACAATTTCATTCTCCTTCATGTCCATATTCATTAACCAACTTTGGGTCCCATAACCACACATCCAAGGCTACATGTAGACTACATCAAATGCACCCAACTCACTCATCATCAATCTTGATCATACAAATTTCAATCAAATTTCCAATAATATTATCCACATATCTCAACCTCTCCAAGGGTTGACATCAATCTCTAAGGTTTGACATCAATGACAACCAACTATCCAACACATCGGATAAGTATTTATGCACAATTCTAAGTGTCCAAATGTGTGGAAATTGTCCAAAGCCTTCTACCTTGAGACTTAACTTTAATTAAAGGAGTTAATAAAGTAAAGTGATTTTATTGGTGAGTTGAGTTTTATTTAAAGAAATTATTTAATTAGCATTATTGAATTAAATAATAGTCATTGATCTCAATGAGGTGAGAAGTAATCTCAACCATCAATCACTTTGGAGATTAGGGTTAGGTCATAACTCAATATTATAAAAGAAAGGATGGGGTGAAGGAGAAGACACTTTACACGTGATACATTGATATAGAGCAGAGAAGGTCCTTTTCTTAGAGGATTGGATCATGAAGGATTGTGATTCATGGAGATCTTGGATAGCTGGAGAAGGACTTCCATCTAGAGGTCAAGTCAGGGGGAAGACATAACAGAGGAAATCATAAGAGGGTTTCATTCGATTGGAACCACATCAGCATTGTCGCATCATACAAAGTTCCATATAGCCTTTGAGTGTGTGTACACGGGTTTCAGTGGAGAAGGGCTTGTATATGTAGGTTTTCTTAAGGAAATGCACGTACATCTTGGGAAACATGAAATATTGAGGTCGTACAACATATCTAGAGTTTCTAGGGTTTGCAGATATTGTCTATTGTTTTATGTATTTCTTTGCATGCCATTTTCCCAGATATGGGATCCCTTGTAAGCTCTGAATTTATTTGAATGATAAGCTTAGTCGATGGGAAGAATATATTTGTGTATTGTGGCATGAGATTTTTGGTTTCCAGTATTTCTTATGTTATCTTTATTTGAGTTGAATATTCGAGCAAGTGTATTCTGTTTTGCGAGCTACTAATTTGATTTACAACAATGAAATCACTAGATAACAAAGTACCTAGGTGTCAGAGCAAGGGGATTTGAACATGGTATCAGAGTAGTTGCTCTGAGAGGAAGCCAGATCTCATATCCATAGCAGTTGATAGCAGATCTATCAGATCTGCAGGATATCAAAGCAAATCCATAACTAGCAATCAGAAATCAAGGGTTGGATTTCAAGGAAACAATAGTACTGAGGTCGAACCAGGGTTTTACTGTCGTATGTAGTTGTACGCAAGTTGCAGAAGGAACAGTCATGTACACACACAAGTTTCTTTGGAGATAGTTGCATATACGTGGGTTGTATTAAGCAAATTCATGTACATACATGGGTTTCAGTGGTGACAAGCTCATACAGGATCGTATAAGTCGATACAGGGGCAGTTTCAACAAGAAGTTATTTCCAGGGAAGTTTATCAAGTCTAAAGGATGACATCATGAAGTTTAAAAGTTGAAGACATATTGTATGGAACATCCAACTTCCTATCTTGGAAATTAAGAGTTACTTTGGCATTAAAGGAGTATGACCTTTGGGAGTTAGTGGAGAAAGTAGTTGTTCCACCAACATATCCAACAGCTTTGGCAGCTCACGAGAAGAAGGAGATCAAATTTGAGAGGGTTATCTTAGATTCAATGAAGAATCTTCTAAAATAAGACAGCCAAAGACATGTCTAATTCCTTGGTAGGATTATTCCAGAGCACTAGCATGAATAGGAAGATGGTCTTAAGAAATAAACTCAAATCTATCTAGATGTCTAGATCTTACAATTTTACCTGTTATTTCATGAGGATCACTCATGTAAGTGATCATATTGCAGCCATAGGGGAGAAATTGGATGACATAGAGCTCATGAATGTGGCATTGAATGGTTTTCCAAAGTCTTGGGAACCATTTGTCAAGGGAGTCTACGCTCGAGAAAACCTCCCAAATTGGTAGATGATTTGGGATGATTTCATCCAGGAAGATATTTAGGAGGAGTTTAAAAGCAACAAGCAGGGAAGTAGTGATGATAACTTGGTCCTTGTCATTAATACAAGGAAATGCAAAGGAAAGAGTTCCAACAAGAAGGGTAACTGTGATGGAGGATCATCGCAACCAGGGAAGAAGAAGGACTTGAGTAAAATCAAGTGCTTCTCATGTCATCGGAATGGACATTATGCATCTCAATTTCCAGAGAAGAAGAAGGGGAAAATAAAGACGCAGACAACAACATCAATAGAGAGATAGCTAGATGAGTTTGCAGTGAAGTTTGAGAAGGATTTATCACTAGTTTTTTTCCTTTCTACCAGCACAACTACCAGGAGTGCATGGTACTTTGACGGTGGTGCATCTTTTCATATGACAAATGCACCAGATATATTTAGCATTTTGATGAAGAGGGACTCAAATGTTTATGTGGAGCTTGTTGATTATGCAAAGTATTTAGTAAAGGGAGAGGGAACATTTTTGTTCCAGCTTGAGTCAAGAGGTTCATTTGATGCCCAGGATCTACCTTATGTACCAGGATTTAAGAAGAATTTTCTCTGGGTCTCAGCTATGGAATACATGGGTTTTTTCATTACTTTTTAGAGAGGAAAAGTACTCATGCATACAAATAAATCTATCATGAATACAACAGTGGTTGTTGGGGTTAGAGAGGACACTTTATACAGGTTGCAGGGAAAGCCTTCTTAAGATTTGGTACATGACAATGGAAACCTATGTGAGCTATGGAAATGAAATTTGGGACACCTACACTATAGAGAATTTTCAATTATGAGGGGGATTGTTGCAGGTCTTCTAGAGTTCAGTATTAAGCAGGAGGGAGTGTGCAAAGGGTGTGCACTTTGAAAGTATACCAAGGCTATTTTTCCAAGCAACGAGAGTAGGTACAAGGGGATCTTGGATATTATAAATTCATATGTGAGTAGGATGATGTCAGTAGCATCAATGTAAGGATCGCCATACCATGTGATGTTCATTTATGATTTTTCCAGGAAAACCTGGATCTTCTTTAAGAAGACCAAGGATGAGGTCTTTAGTCGGTTTCAGGAGTTTAGGGCTCATGTGGAGAACCAAACATGAAAGAAGATCAAGGAATTAGGTCATATAGTGGTGGAGAGTACACCTCTAATGACTTCAAGGATTTATACAAGGAGGTAGTGATCAAGAGGGAGATGACAATCTCATACAACCCTCAACATAAAGGGGTTGAGAAAATAAAGAACCAGTCCATCTTCGATTTTATCGGGGATATGATACATGATCAAGAGTTGCTTATGTTTCTTTGGGAAGAGGTGTGTAACATGATGGTATATGTGCAGAACAAGAGTCCTTACAGGATATTGGGAGACAAGTCTTTGAAGGAGGCATTCTCAGGAGTGAAGCCAAAGAATATAGGACATTTGAGGATCTTTGGTTGTCTGTTGTACATCTGTGTGCCTATAGAGAAGAGGATGAAGTTGGAGCCTTCATGACATAAGGGTATATTTTTGGGGTACATAGAGTCCTCAAAGGCTTACAGGATCTCCATACCAATGCAGAGGAAGATAGTTGTGGGAAGAGATGTTAAGTTCGAGGAGAACTTGGCAATTTAGGATATCTCAGGAGTCATTAGTAGTGACAGAGGACTAGGAGAAGTAGGATTTGAAGGATGATAAGCAGTCATAATCGACTTAGAATACAGGTGGGGAGGAGGAGTTATCCCCTTCTAGATCTATCAAAAGACCCATGTGGTTGTTATAGACATTGAGGGATTTTGGTGAGGCTCCTAGTAATGTAGTCAGAGAGAGCGAGACTCCAAGGAGGTTTACAAACTATATGGAACTTATGAGTAGCATCATTGATGTTGAGACTTATAGTTTTGAGGAAGAGACAGATCAACAGGTTTGATAAGATTCCATGATAGAGGAGTACACCTCTATTATGAGGAATTATGTTTGGGACATAGTGTTGAGACTGGAGGGGAAGTCAGTTGTGACTTCCACGTGGCTCTACAAAATCAAGCATGCTACAAATGGTTGCATTGAGAAGTTCAAGGTTAGGTTCGTGGAGAGAGGGTTCTTCCAGAAAGAGGGAGTGGACTACAAGGAGACATTTTCTCCAAACGCCAGGTATACTTCTATTCGAGATATTATTTCTATTGCTTCAGTTATAAGGTGGAGTATTCATGAGATGGATGTAAAGACATATTTCCTCAATGGGATCATTAAGGAAGAAGTATATATAGAACAACCTCATAGCTTTGAGGTACATGGGAGAGAGTCACATGTGTGTAGGCTTAAGAAATCCCTCTATAGACTCAAACAGGCACCCAAGGCATGATATTCCAAGATTGACGGATACTTACATAGTATGGGTTTTAGCAAGAGTGGCGTGGATCCTGACTTGTACTTCATACCTGTTGGGGTTGATCCACTCTTCTTAGTGTTGTACGTGAATGATTAAATTATCACGGGTGCAAAGGAGCTTATTGTAGGGTGCAAAGAAGATTTAGCTCTAGAGTTTGAGATGAAGGACATTTTCTTGATGCATTATTTCTTGGGGTTAGAGGTATCACATGTATCAAGAGAGATATTCCTTGGATAGGGGAAGTATGCAGTAGAGATATTTAGGAGATTCATGATGGAGGATTGTAGACCAATAGCTACACCTATGGTTACCAATGTGAAGAAGGTTGTCACTTTAGATTCAGAGTTGGTGGATCCCAGGATATACAGGAAGCTAATAGGGTCCTTGATGTATTTGGTCAACACCATGCTAGATATAACTTTAGTTGCGAACACCTTGAGTCAGTTCATGGTGGAGTTGAGGCAGGTGCAATTGATAACACCAAAGCATGTGCTCAGGTACTTGAGAGGTACAATGGAGTATGGATTGAGGTATCTTGGAGGTGATGGAGTGAGGTTGCAGGGATATACAGACTTGGATTGGTTAGAGAGTGTAGTAGACAAAAAGAGCACCTCAGGATGTTGCTTCAGCTTGGGATCAACAGTGATTACTTGGTTTAGCAGGAAGCAGACTTTTATAGCACTAAGATCGGTAGAGGCAGAGTATAAGGCAGTGACTATGGCTAGCTATGAAGCCATTTTCCTTCGCAAATTGATTATGGGTTTATTTGATCACAAGTTGGAGCCTACAGTGATATACTGCGATAATCAAATTTGTATCAAACTATTGAAGAATATAATATTCCATGACAGGTCCAAGAATATTGAGATCGGATACCACTTCATTCGAGATATGATTTAGAAGGGAGTAGTGAAACTTCAGTGTATTTCCATAGATGAGTGAGTTGCATATATTATGACCAAACCCTTGGTTAATTGGAAGTTTGTGTTTTTCAGAGATAAAATTAGAGTAGTTCAAAATACCTTCCTCACTAAGAGGGAGTGTTGATGTGTGTGGCATTGGATGGGTATTTCCACACAGGTCTAAGTGTCTAGAAGTGTGGAAATCGTCCAAATCCTTCTACCTTGAGACTTTACTTTAATTAAAGGAATTATTAAAGTAAAGTTCTTTTATTAGTGAGTTGAGTTTTATTCAAAGAAATGCTTTAATAAGCATTAGTGAATTAAATAATATCCATCGATCTCAAGTGAAGTGAGAAGTAATCTCAATCATCAGTCACTTTGGATATTAGGGTTACGTCATAACTCGATCTTATAAAAGCAAGGGTAGGGTGAAGGAGAAGACACTTTACACTTGATGCATTGAAAAAGAGCAGAGAAGGACCTTTGCTCAGAGGATTGGGTCATGAAGGAATATGATTAAGGAGATCTTGGATAGGTGGAGAAGGACTTATATCTAGATATCAAGTCAGGGAGAAGACATAATAGAGGCTCGCAAGTGGGTTTCAGCTGATTGGAGTCGTAGCAACAAGGTTACGTCATACAGAGTTTCATACAGTATTTGAGTGCACGTACATGGGTTTCAGTGGAGACATATGTGTATATGTGATTTTCTTAAGGAAATGTGCATACATCTCGAGAAACATGAAATACTAACGTCTTATAGCATATCTGGAGTTGCTAGGGTTTGCAGGTAATGTATATTGTTTTATGTATTTCTCTGTGGGTCATTTTCCTAGGTATGGGATCCCTTTTAAGATTTGAAGCTATTTGAATGATAAGCTTAGTTGATGGGCAAAGTATCTTTGTGTAATGTGGCATGAGATTTTTGGTTTCGAGTATTACTTCCGCTATCTTTATTTGAGTTGAAATATTCCAACAAGTGAATTTTGTTTTGTGAGCTGCCAATTTGATTTACATCAAGAAAATTGCTAGATAACAAAGTACCTAGGTGCCAGAGTAAGAGGATTTCAACAGTTTCTCCATAGGAGAAGTGTTAATGAAAATACACCTTTGTGAACTAGAATTCAGTGGAAGTGATAGTACAATATGCATAACTTGTTGAGTGGACATTTTTTGTGTGTTCAGTAGAGCCTTTCTAAGACTATCATGCTATGCATGATATCAGATTATTTTTTCATATGATTTTCTCTTATGCTTATAAATGTTGATGTAAGTGTCCCATCTTCTTTTATTGTGTAGGAACTCCAATACATTTCATATGCATACAATTGTAGTACAAATTGAGAATTAGTATTTGCAATCCAAGTTGTTGGAATGTGTCATGCAAAGCCATTTGTCCATGTGTCAGTCGGTTTTCTTTGTAGTAATATTGTGGTTCGATTTAGGGTACATTGAATAGCATGTATGTACCCATAGTCTATTAAGCCAAGGATATTTAGAAATCTATCAAATGTATGGGTTTCATCATACCTAGAATTTTTTGTTGTGTCAAATATTAGCTTTTCATTTGTTTGTGTTCTATTGTTATCAAATTCAAGGGGTTCAAGTATTTATGTTGTCTTCATTGGTGGAATTGGAAAATTGAATCTGTAATTGGAATTTTTATGTTTCCTAAAGCTTATTTTGTGATGATGATATTGGAACATTTTAAGTTCACCTGTAAGAAGTGATGAATCAGTGGACAAGTATTTGTCTACAAAATTTTCAATGTTAGTGTTTGTGTCTTTACTATATATTGGTGCAGATTTTATCCATAATAAGTCATGCTCGTGCTCACTTCCTTTGTTTTGAAACTTTGTGACATAGAGGTAGTCCTCAATGTATCTCTAGTACTTATGATCATGAGATATTAATTGTTGTAGTGTATCCATCCAATGTCTATAGTAACATGCACAAGTCACGAGATCATTTCTATTTAATGTGTAGGGCTCATTCATCTCCAATTCGTTTTCATGTGCTCTTGTTGTTTTTTCTCTTATATGCCTTAATGCACTCATTAAAGGTTCCCAAAGATTCTATGTGGTGCTAAAGGAGACAAAGAAGGTAGGTGGGCCTAGTTGTCGAATCATTGCATTTAGTTTGTTATGCATTTGTTAGTGGTAGTCCGGTGATGTGTGAATGGTTCTTAAATTCATGTACCCAATGTCAGATTTAAGAATGCAATCCAAATCTGGTTTTGATTTGACGTATTTTGCAACTATTTTTCTTTCTTTCAATTCGACATTTTTTATCCTAACCCATATACTATTGAACACCTTGTTTAGGATGATGTGAATTGTCTTATAGAATAGGTTTGTTGTATGGTGAGCAAAGTCATGGTTCTTGTGCAAAACCTCCCATTGACAAATATTTTGATATGTGAAGTTCTTCACCATATCACTTGGATGTTTATTTCCATAAAACAATGATGGAAAACGCATTTCCTCTAAATACTTATCTTGGAAAATTCCCAAGGGCATGTATCCTACAGTGGGCATTGTTGTAACATTGTAGAAATAAAAATTAATTTTGTATTAATAATTTGTTCTAATTAGTAATTAGTTAGTTAAATTTTAGTTTGTACCTTTAAATATTTCTTTTATTTTAATTTAGGATTTTATTTGTTATCAATTAGCTTCATTTTATAGTATTTTAGTCAAACTTACTATAGTCTAGTTTAAAATTGTTTTAAACTTTAGGTTTAAATTTACTTATTTTATATTTATCGAATCGATGCTTGTATGTATATAGTGTAATGTATATAATATAGTATTAAATTTTTAATGTGTTTTATTAATGTTGCGATTTACTAATAAAGTGTTGGTATTATGCATGATGGGAATAAATCAATAGCTCATAATGTATTTCACTCCCCCCCACCCCGCTTGCATGCTCAACGTTTAACAAGGGGGGAGGGGGGGGTCCCGAAAAATAAATACCATGGTTTTCGCTTGAGCGACGTGGCAATCGCGCGTTCATTTCTCCCCCACCCCGATGGTTTTAAAAACCACTCTGGACCCTCTGAAATAAACAAGAGATCGACACACGACCCACATCAACAGACAAAAAGGTGAAATGACTTTTTTATTTAAAGTTTTATATATTTAAATAGTTATTTCACACAAATGTAATATTTCCACATAGTTAGGGTTGAATTTTAAGTGGTTAAAGGTAAATTCTCGTAGTTAATCTCTCATTAACGAGAAGCGGTATTCAATTTACCAGCACCCTCAAGTAAATTCGAAAATCCCCCTTTCCTTAAGCATTATAATTTAAAAATGGAATTTTCAGTATCTGATAAAACCAAGAGACCCCTCACTGTCGAAGAATAAGACCTAGATGATAGAGACAAAAATGTTTTTGATCATGTATTATCCTATGACTTGTTCGAATAACACCAGTTAGTTATGCAACATTTTAGAGATCTCATTGATTACTATCATGCATGGGAGTCTGATATCGCCAATTTTATCGTTCCTCAAACTGACAATTTTCCCAATTTTATAGCTTGGTGTTCTTTCAATTATATTTTGTCTCAAAGGTCTATCGTCTCCAAAGATGGGTCAGTTCTTTTTTTCATAAATCCCAAATCTATTTCCAAAATGCTTAAGCTTTCTCAAAGTCCTGAAAGTGAGATGATAAACAAAAAGATACTCGTTGAGTGTTTCAGAAGACCAATTCTTCAAGAAAAACCTATTTTATTACAGTCTTATTTATGTCAAATTGTCAATGTCCCTGAAGAAAATGTTAACCTTAAAATTGACATGTTTCCTAAAACATCTAGGAAAATTATAACAATGGTGTCTGCAATTTTACGAAATGTTGATGATAAAAATGTGGATGAATACATTCTAGGGTTTATGGATTTTATTTATCCACCACATTCAACCCTTTGGTTAAGTACAATTATGCCAAGTTTTAGGCTCATAATATTCATTTCCAGTTATCTGAATTTGAATCCAATAAATACTTCAAATACCATTCATATTTGGTATATCTTTTTTTGTATTCTCAAGCTGCTAAGTTTTCACATCTTGAATTGAAGATTGAAGATGAAATGGGTAACCCATATTTAGTCATGCATTTGACTCCCTTAGTTATAAAGAAGCCTCAGAATGCATGGTTTTCATAATTTATCAACCAGTTTATGCCAACATCCTTTGAAATCATTCATGTTGAAACTCCTCCCAGAATCTTTCTAGAATATAAAAATCTTTTACAACTAAGTACTGATAAAAGAGTTGGATATTGGTACTTGTTTGAAAATCATACATAAATTAGATTTTATGGTGTTGAGGTACAACATTTGGTTTTACCTAGATTCCTAACACCTAGAATATTTTCTTTGGAATTCATAAAACAAAGACTTAATTATGATTACATTCATTTTGTATCAAAGAAGCATAAGGCAATCTTTATATTGAAAAATGAAGTAGATCATTTTATTGTCAACAACAGGGCAGCCTTGCAGGATGCAAAGAAGCTTCTTTAGGAGATGGGATTCCAGCAAGGTGAAATGTGGATCTATGATCCCCATTCTATCATTTCAAAAAGAATAACAAGGTTTGGATCAACTCATTATTAGCATCAATCAAAACCACAACTGGAGATGATGGCCAATCAGGATAGTTAAGAAGATGTGTAGAGAATTTTATAGGTTCAAAAACAAGTTCCAGATCAACCATCAAAATCACTAGTGACAGATAGTCCACAACAATTTGAGAAAACATCTAAAATAAAAGGTGTAGGATTAGCTCAAAGAATGTAAGAGACAGGGGAAGAAAAATAAACTAAGAGGTAGAAAATATAAGAACAAGAAGAAAACAAAGACCAAATATTGCAACATGAGTCAAAGTCATTGATAACAGAACCTACAGTGGTTGTAGAATTTTTATTATCAACAAATCTTCGGAGCTCGGGAAATCAAAATGGAAAAGAAACATTGGTGATAGTTCAATCAAAACAAGTAGAGAATTTTCATTGGTTCATGGGAATCAAGAAGAAGGGTGTGAAGATCAAGCAAGATATTCTTCCCAAAATCTATGATCAAGGGTCATCTCAGAAAAGAATATTTGCAACGCCCCCTTCTATTGAAACATAAATGTAAGTGGGTACAGTAGTGGTGAAAACAAAAAATTTGAAACAACAATTAGAACAATTGATTTGTGACAATAACATACATCAACATTTCCACATTCTAATAGCATCTACATCAACACAAAGAAAGGATCAAAGACAACATTATTGTTAATAATAAATCAACTATACCACATAAGGATAGAAAAAAATTCTACCCCTCCCCACCTACCCTACAAGATTAGGACCTCCAAGACACATAATCAACGCTCAAGTCCAGGATTCATCCAATTGATCTTGACCATTTAAGGTCTCGGAACTAGTGATTGTTCTGAGGAATATGGAGATATCTACTCTCATAACATGTCCTAATCTAAAATTCAATACTTAAAATTTCAACCTTCAAAACTTAAATTCATTTGTTCAAAGAATCTGACATTTCAATGTATATAACGATCTACTTAAATACCATTCTGAGGTTAAGACAATTACCAGTGACTTAACAAAATTTCAATCAAAACTCAATGCACCTACTTAATTAAGATTGACACAATTCAGACTTAAATTATTAAGAGGCATAAGTGATGATTTTTGAATACTTAATATGACCATTTACCTATATAAATCATTTGGAACTTAGATTAATAACTTCTTAAATTTCCACAATAATGTCTATCAACTAAACAATAATAGTTACATCAGTAAACTCATTAATGTCAATTACTAATACAAATCCTTTACTAATTAAATTATTAATATAAAAAAAGATTATATTATTATAATTTCCCTTACTAGAGACCCTAGTAGGAAGGTATAATACCCTCAACTATTTAATCAATCAAAATATACAACATAAATTTTACATTTTTTTCCATAAAGGATCATTATTTATTCCAATATAACTCACCGTGGAACCTCTTTATTTTCCTACCACTCAAATCCTAAAAGTGTTATAAACTAAGTTCATTATCGTGCCCACACAAAGGTTATCTTAGTACGAATATTATAACAGGGAGGTTCCATATTTAAATGTTTTAAGTATCTTTTACAAACTTCCATCACACGCTTACCATTCCTATGGCATAGTGAAAGTATCCTTCAAGAAATCCGCGACAATAAAAGAATTTGATTCCATGATAACTATTAATTACACAAAATTTATAATAAATATCGTTCTGAAGCTGTAGATCTAATTTGGAAACGATTAAGTAAATTTGTATATTTCGGGTGTGTAAACCCAATTGGCTGCAATACAAT
This sequence comes from Picea sitchensis, assembly GCA_010110895.2. Lineage (NCBI taxonomy): Eukaryota > Viridiplantae > Streptophyta > Pinopsida > Pinales > Pinaceae > Picea > Picea sitchensis. The sequence continues at coordinate 20,089 of SNQJ01S0110826.1, read as the reverse complement.
ATGTTAATGAAGTCCAGAATTAAAAAGTATTGAAAACAACTAACAATTTCTGGAGTCCATGTCGTAAATGAATTGGGCCACGAGTTCACTATTTCAATATTGAATTCGTAACTTACATAAGAATGATTATACAGAATTTAAATTCCAAAAATTATTACCAAATGCAATGATCATATCTAACTCTAAATCATGGATATCAATTAGATTTTTAAAAGATGAATCAATTCTAATTTCGAAATTGCAATTTATTGGTAACGAGCAATAATTTAGTTTCCAAAATTGCAAGGTATTTCCACAACGTTTATACAAAATTTCTGACTTACAAATTTACTCTTACTACAATATTTTTTTCTGAAATAAACACTGGAACCAATGAAGGTTGAATTTGAAGATGTCCTTCAAAACTTGCGTTCATTTTGTACTCTTGCTTGTTAGTCATTGAAACTTCACCACTACCTCTCAACCAATGCTATGGGTACTCTTCTTCCCCCTTATTCCCCCAGGCTACAAAGGGGCCACACACAAGAAACCACTAAACAATAGCTCCAAGACTTGCTTCCCAAGGAAGAGCTTCCACTCTTTTTACAAGCTTGTTATCTCAACTCTCACAAATAAAACACAGTTCACAAAATTTTGGCAGCATAACAGTACCAAGAATGTGAGATCCCTTTCTCTTCTACACCACTTGTTTTACCTAAAAAAAACAATGGCACATGTACCCATGCACAAATAATTAACTTTTTAAATTAATTTAATTAAGATTATTCACCCACACACTTGTCACACTCTCCCTAAGTTTCACGAGTAAATACCATTTTTATTTTATTTAAAAAGTCAATTTCCCTAACATTCCCCAATGTGTTCTTATTTTCGCTCTTAGTTGTCCCTTTGTTCCTCAAATTTTCATTTAATGAGTGTCTCCTAACTATATCTTAGTTAGAGTTGGATTAGGAGTGTTATTCTAGTTAAACTAGTGGTAGGTTGACTCAAGATTATATTCCATGTGTACTCCTATTCTATCATATTATTATTTCTTTCTGTTTTTTTAAATCCATTTTTTTAATTTCATGCACACATTTGCATTTTATCCAACCTTTAAATTGTATTCCCCTTTTTCCTATATTTTGATTATATTGTCAAATCTCTTAACTTATGTCATAATTCATTTAGTCCTTTATTTAAATTTAGACTTAGACTTAGCCTTAAACTTAAGCTTAGACTCTTGTTAGGATTTTAATTTATAATTTAATGTTAAATTAATTATTTTACGCTAACAAGGTCTAACCATTTCAATGTTTTCTAGTCCACCTAGATTTATTGACTCAAGTTTTAATTACATGACGTTCCCTTCAAGACGTACCTTCGTGCTCCAAGGGAGTCACTCGCCTTAGATTGGTTTTGGAAGTTTTCCGACCTTTGGAGTCAACACTCCATCCGGTCAACCTTGTGAGAGACTAAGGGCTTCTAAGGAATAAGGATTATGCCTTATTGCATGCTCCTTAGAAATCTTCGTGAGCGACTGTCTCAGTCTGCCCTCACGACATCGTGGACCTCTCGAACTAGGTAATTGTTAACCTACAATTCAAGCCACTATGGGAGTGCTAGTAGGTTGTGACAAGGACGCTTCCACACCTCTCCCTCAATGTCTGGTTTCTGTGCATGACCCCTTTACTCCTTATGTGAGACGGATTAGCAAACATCATCAAGCCTGCATCCACTAACAAAAACAATGTCAATAATCCATATATATAAATCATATTGTAATCAATCATGTATCACATGTGCGTAAAATGAAATATTCAATCAAAATACAATCCACTCCCTGACTCGATCTGGAGTCCAAGGAAGCTTATTGATGCCATCAACATCCATAACATGTCATGTGTCCTGCATACTCAAGAGAACTCGTCAATAATATATGTCAATACATATATATCTAAAAGAAACAATGAATTACAATGCATGATCATCGTATATAACTCATAATCGAAATGAAATCATAATGTGTCATAACCGGATAACTTGCACACAAGTGTCATCAAAGAATAAGTCAATATAAGTGTGCTCAGTAGAATGGGATGTTACACTATTATCTGTTATGCATGGGTTAAACATAGTTGTATTAGAACCAAAAGATCAAAATAAGGTCGCTGACATCTCCATTGATCTAAATGTAGTTCATCATGTTGATAAAATGGATTTGCACATGAAGACTGGAGAAATGTCAAACATAGATGTTATGATACCTTATCTTGGGATGATGAAGCTACAAACTATGAATGAGAATATTAAAGATCAGTTGAAGCAAGAGAAACTAGCAAACATAACTAAACAAATGAGAGTGGAAGAGCTTGATCATTGGGTAATTGATTTAGGAGAAAATCCAAAAGATGTTGTATAAATATAATCCCTCATGAAAACAAAGGATATTGAAATACAAGCATTGAAGAAAAAACTTAAAATACCTAGAATTGACCATGTTCATACATTAGAGTTACAAGCAATGCAGCAAGAAAAAGATTAGTTATTGAGGCAAGTAGTACAAATGAAATATCAAATTGAAATGTATGAAAAACAAATTGAAGTTATAAAAAAAATAATATATTCTTCACAATCTTTAGAGCCATCAAATCCATCTGAGGAATTAACCAAAGAATTTTAATCAAATCCATCAAATCAAAAAATCAGTTTCTACACAAAAAGATGAAATCAAGTTTTGAGAGAGCAACTAAATGACAAGGACAAAATCATTAAGCAGTATCGGAAACTGAAAGATAAAATGTTGGGAGAAATGGAGCAGTTGCGGAATAGATTAACTAAGAAGACATATCTAGTAGGATCTAAACATCTTATTTGGGATTAAACTATCACTGAGATTAGTAAAATGTGGGATTATTTCAAGATAATTGGAGAAGAGGTTTCTCTAGCTAATGAAGCGGACATAGTTATACAACGTGCATTTCAAGACTGGGGAACCAGACCTAAAGTGGGTACAAGAATTATCAAATTTCTCAATTCTAACTCAAATTAAACATTGAAGAATAGAGGGATAAAGGAAAGAACTACAATGGTAATGGAAATAGAGAAAAAATTTACAAAAAGAAGTTTGATACAACATGCACAGGATAAATCCATAATGGTTAAAAGGAATATTGAACTTTACCAATAAGTTTGACAATTTGGTAAAAATGAGATTACTTATCATGTGGAATGATAAAGGAAAAATGTTAACATTTGAAAGTTACATAAGAGACTTGTTAAAGTTTAGAGAAAATGAGGATAAATTTCAAGGAATGATTGAAGTCTTAAAAGGACAAACTATAGTGGATATCCTCATAGATTATTTTTATTTACTGCGATAGATTAAAAATTTGTTCTCAAATTCCCCTTCATATGAAAAGTATATTGAATTGGATATTGCATATAGGAAGACGATGGCTTTAAATTACCCATCAAGTGAAAATTCGTGACTTCTAGTGTATTTGTTAACAAAATGAGTCATCAAAATAGTTGAGGCAAAGTTAGGAGATATTTTTGGGCAAATCCTAAGGTCAAATGTATTCAATGTTATCTTAGTAAATTCAGATTGGTTTTTGTAATTTTAAGGATAAAAAATAGCTCTTGATAACCTTGGTTATACTCATTTTTGTATAAAAGAAAGAAACTTCGATGTAAAAAATGTGAGCTTTTTCCTGGGAAAAGACAGGAGATTTTTAATAAAAATATATGTTCACGGTTCTTGAGTGATTCTGGATTTCATTGTTTTAGTTCATTGTTTTTCCTGTTGTCATGTGATTCTTGCGCTTCATAATATTCTTCAAATATGTATACGATGTTATAAGTGTAACAATTTAGTATGGCCACTATTGCTACAACTGAGGAATTATTAAAGTCACAGATTTCATCAATTATACTTTAAGTATTAATTGGACCTATGTCTTTTTCATTATACCTCAAGGAGAGTAATGAATTATTCATATTCTATTCATATTAATGATTCTTAGCTCAGATAAGTTTCATTTTAATTTTTGCTATTGAAAGTAAAATAATATTTATTCGTGAAGGATACATTGTTATACTTTCAATTTTGTTTCCTAATTTCTTGTTTCTTTCATTAAAAAATAAAAGTTGTCTGAAACATTGAAATCATGCCCCTCAAGTTCTGATATTTAATTATTAAAGATCAAAAATTAAAACCTAACGTAAAATAGTAAAATACTTTGTTTTAGGTCAGATAATCTATATTAAAATAAATCAAAGTGTAGAATGGATGTCTTGGCATAGTTTCCTAGCCAAAAACATCTAAAGGCTTACAACATTCTTTTGGCTTCGTTGTCAGGGAACGAATTAAGAAAAATCATTTTTTCCTAGGTAAAATGATAAGAAAACCTAATCCTTGTTGGTGAACAATAGAAAGGTTGGCTAAAATATTTCACTTGGCGACTCCACAATTTTATTCCTAGAATCTAGAAGGAAAAACACTAGAGAAAACCCAAATCCTAAGAAACTTACGCCATTGTCTAATCCAGAAAAATTATTATCTTAGAAAAACCCTCATCAAATAAAAACTTATCCTTCTTTAGGAATATCTTCTTATTCAAATAATTCAAAACTAAAATAAAAAAATCCTAGAGGTTCCTATTAAGGAGCCATCTCCTATTTTTTAGAAACTTTTTGCTAGTCCTAGACTTACTATAAAAGTTTCTCCTGAAAATTCCCCAAAGGTTTATCCTTTGAATTACCCTAAAATTTATTCTGTAGCTTTTCCAAAGCCTTATTTTCTTTTTCCTCTCAAGGATTCCTCTATTTTTTCTCAAATTATTCTTCTAAAGGTTCCCTCTGAAGAAAAAGAATCTTTTAAAACTTTTTTTAATCCACTTACTCCTGAAAATTCCAAGTTATTTTTAGAACATCTAGTGGTTGGTATTATCCCTTAACAACAACAGCGATAACAACCTCCTGTTGACAGGTGAAATTGACCGTCCGTCAACTGAGAGAGTGGAACCGGTCCGGGGTTGTCTAATAACCCAAACCGTTTGGAATGAACCACCCTGACGGGTTTAGCGGCTCCGTTGGCCGCTCTAAGGTCTTAAGAAAACCAAAGAGAAAACTAATCTAAACTAACTAATCTAACTAAAACTAAATAAAACAAACTAAACTAACTAACAATAAATATAAACTAATAAAACAAACTAAACTAACTAACAATAAATAAAACAAACTAAACTAACTAAACAAATTAAACTAAACTAAACTAAACTACTCTAACTATTCTATATACAATCTACTAATTAATATTATAATTACTCAAATCAACTACCTAATTATTTCACTACAATATCACTGGTATTCACAAATGTACAATATAGACAATTCACAAGATTTAATTAAACCCCTAAAACCTAAGGGATATTCTCAAATTAAGATAGCCGGGGTCATGTTTTTGTTGGATTTTGTAAATAAGAAATAAAACTTCATCAAATTAAACAATCTAATATACTAAACATATATATCTAACTAAAAATACTAACAAATATACTCAAAAATACAATAACAAACTAATCTAGAGAACGCCCAAGTTCTCGCGGTATGTTGACTCTCTCGGTTGGTCGGAGGGAAGTAAACTCAAGACCGGATGGTCCGTATTTGTGAACGAGTAGGGTCGCTACGCCTTTTGAGTTTATTTAATGTGACAACAAAGACATAAAAATCATAATAATTATATGATTTATAAATCTCTCAATATAAAACCCGTTATGCAAAAAACTTATACCCTAATAATCCAATCCAATGAAGAAGAGGTGCCATGTGCTCACAAACTTAATCAAGAAATTGCTATGTTTTTTTAAATAATTAGAGGAAACGATATGGATTATAGTGATTAAATTATATCATTTGCAAAATATTTAAGATAGCTAAAGTAGTCATTAACCAAATACAAATTGATATTGAATAACATGTGAAACAAAAATATTGATATCATGAGAAGCTAACACTGTAACAAAACACCAAATTCCACCAACAGATAAAATTCCATATCTTTAATTCTCCCAATTTAATGAGGATTCTCATTATTACAAAAATAATAAGTATATATAAGTCTTTTCCATAGGGTAAAACCTCCCTCGTGGATAGTATCAAACCTGCTTACATAATCTCGAAAATATCCCAAAATCAACTAAACTAGAAATTAAATGCAAGTAAATATCTCAAATATCCTCTAACTACTCAACAAATCCAATGCAATTTCGAATTGACCTAAAATGGACCAAAAAATAACAAGTTAGAGAGATATTTTATTAATAAAACAATAAAAAATTTAATCCTACTGCATCTGCCATTTAATCACCGACTCAGAAATAGTCTAAAATAATATACAGAATCAGAATTGAAATCAAATCAAATCTTTTAAAAGAATTAAATCCAATTATCTTCCAATGATTACTTGAAAACGAATCAAAATGATTTTATCATTCAACATTAAACAGGATCAAAATGATTCAATCGGAAACAAAGATAGGAATACTCTGTTCTTCTGTTACCACAAAATCGGGTAAATGAGTCATAATCGAACAGCAATAAGATTGTTTCATATCCAATCGAAAAACATATCATATGTGATTGTTAAACATTAGATACAATCCGATCCAACAAAATCACTTTCCACGCGTTATAGTTGTAACGATATAGCAAAAGATTCATGTCGTTTAATCGAATACAAAGATAGAAAGACTGTTTCGATTATGGGTAAATGAAATCATACGCACAGCATCAATCAAACAAAAATTGTCATAGATTTCGATCGTTGATCCTTGCACAGTCAACAGACAAGATCGATTAATGGTGATCACAATAGAATCGACAGAAATGGTAATTGCAAACTAGGCAATAATCTTGATTGGTATTGAACGAAATCATTAATTTCAAACAAATCACGACTGAGTTTAATATAGAAACAAATCGTGAATCCAGATATAGCCAATCTCGTTCTACAAATCAAATTCAAACAGAGTATCCATTGCAATTACAAATCAACTGATAACATGGTCGAGCTAACAGTAAACCAATGCGAATTAACCGGCTGGGTTTTTAGCATAATCGTTATGAATTGAATCTATTCATGATTTGGGCGCGTTTGTACAGAACCACATTTGAAATGATCCGAATTGTATTCCTATTGCTCGAAGATCATATGGGACATAAAACCGTAACAATTAACCGTATCGAAATCGTTTCCAATCATAGTGTATGCATTATAACAAAATTGAATCGAAATGTGATCATTTTCTAAATTGAATATGAGGAACAATTCCTGTCTAGAATAGGTACAAAAAAATTCGATTGACAGCAGAGCATCCATTTTAACTCAATCAAACAAATCAAATCCACACCAAGATCAATCAAATCAATGAAAATCTAATGCAAGCTAAACTGGGAATGATTGAAAAAACGAAATTCCATTTAGTCAAAACAAAGCTATATATAGAATGCATGCAATGTAACAGAGCCATTCAAATGAAATGAACAGAGGTGTTTGAAACCGAAATCAAATCATTATATAAACCTAGATTATTTACAAAAACAATTGATATTAAACATACATGTGTGATGACGAGGCTATTCAATTACGCCAGCTTGGAATTTACAACAGTCGTGGCTGATTCCACATTTTTAAACAAGATAGAGTCGGTCGTCTTTTGTTTCTTATCTATCGCTTGTAGCTTGGCCTTTTGACTGGTTAGGGTTGCAATCTGGTCCTCCAAAGATTTAATCTTTGACTGGAGAATTGGAACATCATTATAGTATCGCTCTAACCATGCATTGCATTGATCACAGGGTGACACTGTAGGTTTAGACAGAGCAGGGGAGGATTTGGGCATATGACCGAGGGTTTCACAAGGTCACTTAATGCCTGGGTAGTTAGGGTCGTCCTATAGGCAGGGGGGTGGGTTTGACACAAAGTCATACGAAGGTTTGGCACACAAACCTTGTGAATAGGGGTATTCGCTAGCCAAGAAACGCTCCACTTCCGAATCAGAGTCCTCACTCAATACGATAGGGTTTGGATCAACAAGAGGTTTTGGCTTGTTCCTTGCCATTCGTGAAATCAAACGAGCATTCCTTTTCCCTTTAGCATTCGCAGTAAGGTTGGATTTGGGCTTCTTGCTCATAGGCTTAACAGTCTCGGCATTCTTAGTCACAGTGTGGGGTAAGTTGATAGGAGGTTCGGTCGAGGGTTTAGGCAGTAGGTTTGTCACTCACTGGGGGTACAACCTTGACCTCACTCACCATAGGTTTGTCAACCTGTGGAGGGTTCGAATTCTTGAAACCATTCCGAGCAACGAAATTTCTCCAACTATCCCCGTGCAGACTCAAATGATAGACAAAAATAAGCTTAACAAACCCATAATGAAAAAGGCTACTGTCAGCCTGGTGTCTTTTGTACTTCTTGGACATTTTAAATAGGCTATGATGCAAATAATAGGGCATATTGAGAGAGTATCCCGTAAAAACCATCAATAGACGCAGGTGGTAAAGGAATACAAGCCCATATTTGCCTTCGCAGGTGACAAATTGCTTGATTATCATCAATAAATCATGCCAACGTTGTTTGAGCATAGTTACTGGCATACCTCTATCACAGGAGGTGATTTTACACGACTGGAAGAGCAGTGTCCATGGGACTTATTCGACTTTGCAATTCTTGGACCATCGTTGTCCAGTGGCAGGCAAACCCGTAGCAAGACTGATAAATTGTTCATCAATTTCCAATTGTATATCGCCGACCTTGGCTCGACAGCCATCGAAGGTCATGGAAAACTTTCGAGCCACGCAAAGTTTAAAACCCTTGAAACGTTCCACGAAGGTAATCCATCCATTGTCTGCCAAGTCTTGGCAGGCATTATCAAACATCAACATGGCTTGGTTGCCATTGGGTTCAACTCGCACGACTAGTGCCATGGAGTTGAATGCATGGTAAGGGAAGGGTTCGGATTCATCAACACACAATAACGGAGCTACCCAAACCAACAGCAATGAATCAGGCCAAAGGGGTAAGCATAAGTGCGCGCATGCGAGGGTGGTGGAGTCATTCACTGCCATGCACGATAGTTATGGTAAAGTACAACCACCGATTTACACATCTGTTCAAACAATCATAGCATAGCTCAAAAACCATATCGTTTGGCCAACCAAGGAATCAAATGGTGAGTGTTATGCCAACGCGCCAAATCAACTTAAGTTTCAAAACCATCGACATTCAACGTGAAACCAACACCAAATGTTAGCCATGCGCCATTGTATAAATGTTTAACCAATGTGCCGATCGAATTCATGTGTTTGACAAGCCAAAAGTTATAAAAAGATTAACATAAGGATCATATCATATATATGGAAACAAAAATAAATCATAACCCCTATGCAATTCATAGAATCAATGAGTAGGCAAGTATAAATCCATATGCTCAATGCCTTACAAACTTAATGAAATCAAGTTATGCAATCAATATAAAAATGTCCAATGAGCATAGTTTAAAAGTCCTTCCAGCCACATAACGATAAACAAAAGGTAAGCGCAGTAGTCATATCAAATAAAAAGATCAAGACATTTCAGATAGTGATCGAAATGTGACTTCAAACGGAGAAGTTTTCACGCTTACAGTCGTGAAAACTTAACGAAAAATAAATGTGTAAATGTCGCAAGAAATGAAAGTGTCATTTATTTGAAAATTGCGACAAAACTCGATGTTTGCAAAACATAGGTGTAGGCAGCTTATAGACGATAGGAAAAAGTGAGTTGGCTGCCAACAATGGCGACACACTGGTAGAAGCAGTTATCTCTGTCAAAAGAAACAAATTCAGATTTAGGACAGCAAAGAAAATTTCAAACTCAAAAATAACAACCAGAAAATCGTACTAACATCGTCCTTAATCATTTTTTTCCAGCAGTGTTTTAAAAGATGAAAACCAATAACAGTCTTAAGATCAGCAAGTCACGATATTAAAGATAAAATCTTCAATATTGTTGGCATGTCCACTGCTTCCAGCAGGCGTCCATAGCCTCGACAGGGTTTCCATTTAACCCACTCTGATATATGTATCCTATTAAGAAGTTATGTATCAGAATAAAGGACATTAAAGAGGTTTCTTTTCTTTTTTACAAATTTTCATATACCCGACATTGCTTCGCTGCCAGCGGGCCTGTTCAGTACCCCGGTGAAGTTGTCTTGGCGCCATGCTTGCATTTACCTGCTGCCAGCAGACCTATTCAGCATCCCGGCGGGTTTACAAACACTTCCCACAGCTCTTATTCATATTTTATTTTGTTTTTTAAAGGTATATAGCTGAGCGGGGTGACGCTGAAAATTTAATATTTTAACATATTTTTTCAGACCTCAACAGAATTTTTAGCACTGTCATTTATTCAGCTCCAGAGATGTTTTATTTATAAAACAACTTCTTACGACAGGGGGACATATTTTTGATTCATTCCTTTACGGAAAAGGGACAGCGTAAAAAGATAATAGATGATCATGACAAACTTTGCTCAGAGATTGAAATCAGTAAACTTCTTTCAAACAACAGAATTTTCCAACACAGATTATCAATTTCAGCAATAGATGTTTGTACAAATTTTTCAGAAGTTATTTAAGCGAAGAAAATCTCTTATCATCTTTGTCTGAATAGATCAGTATACAGGTATGTGTATTGTTCAAAAAACACAAAAATTGATCAATTCAAATCAAAATCAAACATAAAGCAAACGAAAGATCAAAATAAAAGCAAAAATATATACATAATATACAAGGGTAGTTATCAAGCAAAGTATATTTTTAGGGCTTGGTCATTCACCGGGTAGGTGTCAAGCTGCCCTTCAAGATTCTGTAAGCGAAAATAACTAGGACCCAACTTTTCAGCAATTAAAAATGGTCCAAGCCATAAGTTTTGAAACTTGGTGTGCTCACCCTTTCCTTCGTGAGGTTTGTCCCACTTCAAGACGAGATCGCCTACTTCAAAATTCCTATCAGAAGCATAATTAGAATCGAACCAGCTTTTGATCAATTGTTGATGTTGATCTAACTTACGCTTAACTTGGGCTCTTACTTCTTCCAACTTCATCAAAGCATTAATTCGGTTTTCTAAAGGGGGACAATCTTCTTCTTGGACTTTTTGTGACAACTGAAGCGAAGGAAGAAGAATGTGAGGTGGAAGAATGGCTTCTCTGCCATAAAAGAGAAAAAAGGGGGAGTTACCTATAGCGGCCTTGGGTGTTACCCTATCAGCCCATAGTGCATTCAGCAGTGCATTGTGCCAATTCTTGTGATTTTCAGACACAGTTCTCTTGATTATTTTGATCAAGTTCTTGTTTGTTGATTCTGCTAAGTCGTTGCCCTGAGGGTAGTAACTAGCAGAATACTTCAACTTAATTCCTTTTTCCAAAGCGAACTCGGTCATATCAAGAGAAGAAAAGTATGAAGCGTTATCAAAGACCAGACAATCAGGGATACCGAAACGAGTGATGATATTCGAATTTAGGAAGGCAATTACCTGACTGGTGTTGACAGTTCTTAGCGCAGCAGCTTCAGACCATCGAGTAAAGTAATTCGTGGCTGTCACAATATATTTGTGTTGTTGCGAGGATGGAGGGTTAACAGGACCTATGATGTCAAGGCCCCATTGCTGGAAAGGAGAATCTACTGAAACGGGTTGCAAGGGAAAGGCTGGTTTTTGTAATCGCCCTGATGCTTTCTGACAGATGATACATTTGCGACACAAGGCATGGGCGTCCCTAAAAAGCGTAGGCCAGTAGTAACCAGCTCTTAAAACCTTATGAGGAGTGGTGTCACCACCGAAGTGGCCACCAGCTTCTCCTGCATGCAACTCGAGCAAGACTTTTTCTGCTTCGTCCTTTTCAAGACAACGCATCAGTACGCCGTCAAAACTCTGACGAAACAGGATACCGTTAACCAGATGAAAGGAGGCAGACTTCAGTCTCAGCGCTCTTCTTTTAGTGGGGTCAAGGTGGCGGGGGGCTGATCCATGTTCAAGACAAAATCTTATATCGTCGTACCAAGGACTAACAAGGTTTTGTGCACAACATATTAGGCTTTGATCGCTTTGTCCTAGGTTTGACTTATCATTATCTTCTTGTTGTCCAGTTTCTCAATCAACAACCAACTTATACAACCCTTGGCCTCTCACGATCTGATCTGGGGTGATTTATAAGTCATACTCCTGCAAGGAGGTGACCCAGTTGGCTCTCTTCTCTCCTAACTCCTTTTGCACTAACAAGTTCCTCACGGCAGGGTAGGGGACAACGACTTTCGTCCTTGACTTCAAAAGATAGGATCGGAAATGCTTTACTGCTTTGAAAACAGTGTAGGCTTGCCGATCAACCGTTGGGTAGTTAAGTTCAGCACCTTTGAAAGCAGAGCTCATAAAGGCGATAGGTACTTCGTTGTTCTCAGAATTCTTCTGAATTAGGACTGCGGCATAGGAACGATCAGAGGCAAAAGTATAGAGTGTAAAATCTTGAGAGAAGTCAGGGCTCATGAGAGACGGAGCGTCTATTATGGCCTTCTTTATGGCATT
>SNQJ01S0110825.1:46987-65197 GCA_010110895.2 Picea sitchensis | reverse complement strand
TCTCCTTCACCGTTGGTGGATATTTCGGTCTAATCTATCCACAGAGAGTCTCGATCTCCTTCTGATACTGATCAATTTCCTGTGCAATATGGTCAATCTTTTTTGCGGCTGGGAGTTCATTTCCTTGCGCAGTGGTTGGAAGTTTCCCAAAAATTTCTTGCACTCTACATTCCAACTCGTTTTTGCGTTCCTTCTCCTCCTGAGTGTCAGATTTGGCCTGCGCACAAACTATTTCCAGTGCTTCCCACTTCTTTGTTGCTTGCTGCAGCTCGACTAAGTTTTTATGTGCTCGAGACTTCATCTCGTGGTCGACGCTAACTTGTAGTTTGTATAATGATGTTGATGGCAGCCATGTCAAGACCAATTGAATATGGTCTAAATCCTTCAGTGGTGTTTGTCGAATGTTTGCTGATTTTGAATGGCTTCAATGAGCTCTGTGGTCGTACTCCATTTGTTCTAGAGGTTGTTGCTCTTTTTATGTTCTCCTTCCGAAAATAGACTAATTGCTTCTGTGACCATGTGTTGTATGGGCTCATCATGAATCTTGTCGAGGATGCTTCCTCCATCGTGCGATTAATGCACCCTAACTGTGAGTTCAATGCATCCGTGATGGTTTCATACTTGCCATTACGCCTACTCTGCCATCTCTAGTTGGCACATTTACTGTGACATCCCATCCGTCCTTGCCTTGATTTAACTCTGCCTCATGCTATCTTGTCAGCCTACTTTTTTGGACTTTCCTTTTCCAGCTTTTTTCTTTTTTCGATGTGGCCGTTATCGTTTCCCTTGTGGACTTTATGTTTCATATTGCATGCAGCTTGTCCATCATGCTGCAAGTTTTTTTAGGCTGTTTTCTATTTTTTTTTTTTTAATTGCACGGTGGGTGGTCGACTGTCCTTGTACAACTTCAGCCAGCTCCCATTGATCATTCCTCTGAGGTATGCACCTGCTAGATCTCTTAACTGTACAAATCCTCCATCCATGACAACTTTTACCTCGTATGGTCCTAGCCAATGCATCCTGAGCTTTCTTGGATGCTGCAATGATTTATTGTCATAGAGAAATACTAGATCTCCTTCCTTGAACGTCTTCCTCTTGATGTGGCGGTTGTGTCAAGCTTTGTCTCTTGCTTTCTGTACTTGTTGATGGAATCTCGCCAAGATTCAGTCTTCATCCATTGATAGTAACTAATTTAGTCTTTCCTGTACTGCGCCTCATTTTTTCATTTGTGTGATAGCTGCTACACGTGGACTGGGTATTAAAAATTCTAACAGCACTACTACTTCTTGACCATAGACTAGTTTGAATGGTGTGTGGCCTGTCAACTTTTTTCATGTGGTTCTATACGTCCATAACACTTTTGGTACCTTGAGGTCCCAATCATCCTTGTTGACATTACATATCTTTGTCAAGGCGTTCTCTAGAATTTTGTTGAAGGCTTCTACCGTGTCATTTTCTTGAGGATGATATGGTGTGCTTTTTTGGTGATGAAATTCAAACTCTTCAAGCATTGATCGAATGGTGCTGTTTATGAAGTGTGTTCCTTGGTCACTCATCAAAATTCTTAGGCACCTGAATCTAGTAATTACTTGTTCAAACAAAAAATATGTAGTTGTCTCTGCACTGCAATCTTTTACTAGTGTGCCTTCCACCCATCTTGTTAAGTATTCCACCATGGTGATAATGTATCTTGCCCTTGTTCTCTTGGTTGATGGGTGAATTGGTCCCACAAAGTCTATTGCCCATTTTTCAAATGCCTGAAGTGTCACTTGCAGTCGTATTGGCATCTCGTCCCTTTTGTTGGGTTTGCCTACCCTTTGATAGACATCGCATTGCTGATAGTACTCTTTTGAGTCTCTTTGGATTTTTGGCCACCATAATCCTATGCGTAGTACCTTCTACATGGTAGATTTTCCTTCATAATTCCCTCCTGCTATTCCCTCGTGGGATTCTACTAAGATTATTGTTCGTTCGTTATCTAGTACATATCTTCGTAAGATGCTATCTGCACCCATATTGTATAGATGTCCTGCGATCAACTGATAGTCAGTTGTGCGGACTACCAGGTTCTTCTTCTGTGCAATGGCATATTCTTGCGATGCAGTACCTGTGCTCAAGTACTGGATGATCTCTACGAAATAGTCATCAACAATCTGTATTGAGAATAGTTGTGCATCTGGAAAGTTGTCTTCTAAATTCGTTGGTTCCTCTCCATTTGTGACCCTGTATAAGTGGTTAGGTCCTGCATTCAGTTTTCCTGGTTTAACTATTACCTCAAAGTCAAATTCTTGAAATAGAAGTAACCATCGACAGATTCTCCCCCCCAACACTGGATTGTTGACTAGGTATTTTAGGGCTGAGTGATTTGTAAACATCTTAAAGTGTTTTCCCAATAGGTAATGTTTGTATTTCTGTAGTGCATAAACCATATCTAGGCCTTCTCTTTCTGTTGTGTTGTAATTTTGTTATGAGTCTGATAGTTTTCTTCTTGCGAACACTATCAGGTGATCTAAGTCTCCTAGTACTGGTTGCACTAAGATAGCTCCAAGTGCTATTGCTGATGCATCTACATGTACATGGAATGTCTTTTCCCAATCTGGAAATACTAATATAGGTGCAGTAACCATTTTTTCCTTCAGGGTATCCAGACCATGTTGACATTCATCATTCCATTGGTACTTTCTATCTTTTCTTAACAATTTTTCCATTGGTGTTGTGATCTGCGCATAACCTTTGATAAATTTCCTGTAGTATCCTGTGTGTCCTAACATTGCTCTTAATTGGCGGACTATTTTTTGTGCTGGTAGGTTAACAATGACTGTGATTTTGGCTGGATCCACTAGCAAACCCTGTTTGCATACTATGTGTCCCAATAGTATTCTGAATGGTGTTCCAAATATGCATTTCTTGATATTCAGTGATATCTGGCACTGCCTGCATCGTTCTAACATCAATCATAAAACTTCCACATGGTTTTTCAATAGGCTATAAACCATCCAATCATCCAGGTATACTTCGAAAAATTGGTGGATAAATTCCTTAAATGCTGTGATGACCACTCTGGAGAATATTTCGGGGGAATTCTTTAGTTCGAAGGACATGACTGTATACTAATAAGATCCCCATTCTGTCGCAAATGTGGTCTTGTGTCTATCCTCCTGTGCTATCTTAATCTGATGATATCTTGAGAATCCATCGGTGAATGAGTAGGCTTCGTGGCCTCCTACATTCTCGAGTACTTCATTCATGAATGGTCTGGGGAATGGGTCGTATAGGCATGCCTCATTCAAATTCCTCAAGTCGACACATATCCTGATCCCTCTTCCCTATTTCTTGTCCTGTACTACCATCGGGCTTATCCATTCTGATTCTTCGACTGGTTCAATGATGCTGGCCTCGAGCATCCTGTCGATCTCATCTTTAACTTTCTATTTATAGATGGGGTTCAGTCTATATGGTCATTGTTTAATGGGTCTCGCATCAGATTTGATTGGTATCTTCATTTCTCCTAATTCTTCGGCTATTCCTTTCATCTTTGTAAAGGTTGTGGGAAAAAGGTCACTGTATTCACGCAACAATTCTATGATTATTTCTAGTGTCTGTTCGTCCTAGTAATATCCAATGCTGACCATTTTGGGCTGCTCGACGGTCCCTATGTTAACCTTCTTTATCTTGATTGGTGCAGAGATGACCTCTGATTCCAAGGGTGGTCCTTCCACATCTCTCTCGCCTTCGACTTCTTCGATCTGAATATCGCGTGGATCATTTTCATTCGGTGCTTCCTCCTGTACATGGTAGAATGACAGTAGTTCCTTGACTGTGTGCTTATTCTACTATTGTTCCTCTGTGATAACTTCCACTTCCAGTTTTGTAATGAATATGACGTCTCTGATCCATTTCAGGGCCATGTCTATGTTGGGGTTCTCATGCTCGAATGAGAAAGTGGTTGTAATGTTCCGTTGGAGTGTCTCCCATGTCTTGGTTCCTTTGTGCATTTCCTGCTCCATATACCAATTCACTGGTATGCCCTCTAAAGTATGAATGAAGTGGTGAGACCATTTCTCTGGTGGCGTCATTTTCCACAGAGTTTTACATGCCTCCAAGTTTTCTGTTGGTGTGCCTAGTCCATCGTATTTATGTTGTTTCTTACCTGTTTGTTCTACGCTGAACCTTATGCACAGTACTCGTTTGCATTGTTACCAATATGTGATAGTATCTTTGTGCACACCCCACCATCTTTCAGGTGTAGCCTTTAGTGCTAAATCCAATGCTAGAAATCTCTTTTTTTCTAATACCTCGTCTTCATATTGTGTCAAGAAAGTTTCCAAATCATTTAGCCCATGAAAAATGGGTGGTTCTATAATTTATGTTCCAATCCACCTTACTACATGGTCTATTCTTGCACACCTTCTCATGGATACTTCATGTAGTCTTTGCTGCCAGTTTTCTAACCTAGTGTCTGAGTCTGTTGTGCATGAAGTAATGCTTCACCAAATGAGTACCCCATCTGTAGTTGGGTTTATATAGTCCACATGGCGCACAGTTGTTCTGTACAACTGGACGATCTCTTATAAATCTAGAAAAGTGGGTTCTATGAACCTCTCACCTTCTGATGGGTCGAGTGGGGTTATGACTCTGTAGTCCCTCGACTCAAATGTCATTTTTCTAGTTTTTAAGTTAATTATGGCCTTGTTTTTGAACGCCCAATCCAGACCAAGTAGCGTCGGGTAAGGTGTTGTGCCATCTACTATTTCGATGACTTCAAATTCTGCCTTAATGCGCACACCATCTAGATCTACCATCACTCCTTTCAGTCTACCTATTGGTAGGACTCTATGTTGATTTGCTAGCTTTAATTGAAAAATTGAGTATCCTAGTTTGGGTTCTCCCATGCATTGCCATGTAGCTTTTGGTAGTACATTCACTTTGGATCCTAGATCTAGTATAATATATCCCATATTGAAATCCCCTATGTTAGCATTTAGTCTAAATTCTCTACTTGTTCTTCTTCTTGTGTGTAGGTGGTTGACATTTTTCAGTTCTAGCTTTTGTTCCATCATGCTGCTACATTTTTCTAGGATGTTTTGCAATATTTTGATAGATGAAGGATCACTTAACATTTTGATGCATGATTGAAAAAAGTCTTTGATAGTACTTACTTATTCCTTGGGTTGTATTCTATTGGTATGGTCCGGTGATGCTGGCATGTCATATTCTGGAGCTTCCTTGCTCTGTTATGCAGTTGGCACTCTGTCCTCCTTCTAGAATTCTAGTCGGGCTTCTGTAAATATCTCCTTCTCCTGGGGTCAGTGTTCTTCTTTATCCATTGGTTCTGCGCTGGTTCCTGTCGAACTGCGTCATTTCCTATTTTTTTTCCTCCTCGAGTGACTATGTTGATGTTCCATCCGTCATCCCTTGTTTTGACTGAAATCTACTGAACATTTTGGTTATTTTGATTCCTTTTTTCCTGGATATTTACGAGTAATGTCGGACATTCCTCTATATCGTGGTCCGATGCGCGACAATACATACAGGTTGCTGGTGGAAGTGGGCACTCCCATGCGTAATGTCCTGGTTGCTGACAATTGTGACATGCGAATGGTCCTCTAACACGTATGAAACCTCCTATGGCTTGTCTTGCTCCTCTATATGCTGCGCGATCACCTCGTGGCATGTTATACTGTGTTTCCTGATTATACTGCACGGTATTGTACAGGGGCTATGCCGGGTTGTAATGCAGCTGCTCATTATTGTAAGGTTGTGGCGCAATATTATACTGCTATTGCGCGGTGTTATATGGAGTTGGGGCTTGATTGAACTGCGGTGCTACCTGCCTAGTCATCATTTCTACCTGTACCCTGTATGTGTCTGATGTTCTTTCCCGCATCAGATCCATAGTTCTGCAATCTTTGTCGTCATGGTCGACTGACTTGCAAAAGTTTCAATATGAGTTCTTTGGGACTGTTTGGTATTTTTGCATCATCATGCAATGGTAAAGGTTGTGACCCGTTTTCTTGCATATTTTGCACCATAATCCTCCCTATGGTAGTGGGTTTGGCAGCCCTGTCACCATATATTGTGCGAATGTTGGGAATTCATTCTTATGGTGTCCTTCCGTCCTGCAGGTGGTGCACCAAACGACTTCTCTCTTGTCCTTATTCTTATTCTGGTTCAACTGAAATGTTAAGTTCCTCAGATCCTCCTTTAGTTCTTCGATAGCCGGATCTGTCTGCTGGTACTGATTCTCTTCCAATTGCAAGGCTTCCTGGAGAGCCTCTTCTTGCGTCTGAAACTTCTTTTTTCGTAATGGATATTTTAAGTGTGGAAGTAGTGAGTTGACAAACAAGTGTCGATGTTGCATATCGGTCATGAGGTATTTTAAATTTCCTTTTAATCACTTGAATCTTTGATCAATCGCCCATACTGATTCTCCTAGTTTCTGTCTCATTTCAATCATCTCGTTCATGTACTGATCCTCTGAGATCGGCTTCTGGAACTCATTTATCAATAGTTTCTTAATGTCGTCCAGTGTCCTTATCGTCTCGGGAACACTATTCATGTCTAGACTCATGTACCAGTCTAGTGCATGGTCTCTTAGCATGATCCCTAGCTACATGAGTTTGGTGTCTTCATTAGTGATCTTCTTTGCTTCCTAGATCTTTGCGAAAATGAGAAAATGCTTCTTAGGGTATTCTGCTGCTTCTCCTCAAAACTTTGGTAATCTCATAGTAGGATCGTGTCCTGCCATTCTAAATACTAAGCTACTCCCTCCTCCATGTGGTGTAGATACTTGAGTAAGGTTGCATGAACTGGATCCTCCAGTTGTTGCTCCTTGTGTAGATGTACTCCTTGCTATTGGACTTCCTCCAAACTTTGGTTGTCTAAACGGTGGTGTTCTCTTTGGTGTATTGGTCTCACATGGGTTTATGGGTTCCACATTGACATTAATATGAAAGGGATGGCTGCCTTATCCTCCTATTCTTGGGCCTCTTGTTTTCCTCTCATACATGGCTACGGTTCTCTTCTTGGTATTCACCTTATATTGGTAGGGTGCTCCACTATGTGTTGTTCCTGAAGATGCCAAGATCCACTTAAGATGGTCGTCATCCATCAAGATCGGGTCCAAGGGTTTCTCCTCCTTCTTCTCTTTATCCTTCCCTTCTTCCATTCCTCTTGTCTCTATATCAAAAATAACCAACAACCAACAACCAACAACCAACAACCAAAACAACCCTATTGATACTTTCGTATCTATATCTATACATTTTGGGCTCTTCAACCACTTACATAATATTACCAAAACCCTAACCCTTCTTGCGTTAGGTCTTTCTCCCATGCACGTGTTGTTCTTCCTCCAACTATCACTTTCCTTTGTGCACACTTTATTGCATGCACGTGTGTTGATCTTCTGCCATTTGTTACTTCAGTTTTCTACATGCTTTCTAATGTAGGAGCATCGCTCTAGCCAGCCATGCGCCAGCTAGCGCATTCAAAGCTTACATTCAAGGAAGAGAGGTGCCAACCCTCTCACATTTTGAATTTGATTTCAATGTAATTAATGTATGTAAGGCCGTGGAGCCATATATCCATGCCTCTGAGCAGGCGTTAGGTAGAAGTAGCCTTTAATGGTTGTAAGGCTGGATCTAGATCCAATTCTGGACTAGACAGCCCATTGATTGTAATTAATGAGGGTAGGTAGCTTTGAAGGGAAGAGCTCGAAGAGCCCCCTCATGTAAAAGATATTTGTATCTTGTTTTGAGTTAGTTGAGGAAGTATATCAGCGCATAGAGAGAGAGCTCTACGTGAGTTGAGAAGAAGAGAGAGATGAGACTCTGTCAAAGTCTGAGCTCAGGAACACATTGTAAAAAGAGGATTTTTACATTAATACAAAGAGAATATTTCATGCATGTCATTCTATGTTTATGAATGTATTTATGTGTTCTATATATGTTGTGGATGTATGATTAGGTATGCATTTGTAGGATTTCTTTGATTTTAGGTTTGGGGTTCTTTGAGGCTTCATGCCAAGAGGGTGTGACAAAACATTGCGGGTTCTGAGAGGTAGTGCATAGAGTGCACTTCCAATTATGCGGAATTTGGACAAGGACGTGCCAGGAGGGAATACCAGCTGAAGTCTTAGGCTCAAGGAGGAAACCTCAAGGTTGTTGAACACCTTGGAGGTCAGGCTGTGTGAAAGAGGGCACAACAAAAGACAGGAACACTGCGGGATTCTGCAAAAGCTCGGCTAGGTGGGCATTGAGCAGATACACGAGTTTTATTGAGGAGAAGAACTCGTGTTTTGAGTTCATAGAATAAGACATAATCACTGAGGGATTTTGTGAGGCTTTGCTAGGAGGGCATTGAGCAAGTTCCTAGAGTGCACAAGAAGAACTCTATTTCGAGTTCGGTGAAGAAACAGAATCACTGAGGATTCTGGGAGACTCTGCTAAGAGGGCATTGAGCAGGTGCAGATATTGCACATAAAGAACTCTTGTTTTGAGTTCAAGAGAAGAGAAGTGTCACAGAAGGACCTTCACAGGGTTACTAAACACCCTGCAGGCTCAACAAGGAGTGCTTGAGTAGGAAGTTGCCAAGAAGGCATTTTGATCCTTTCAGAGAGAAAAAGGAACAAAGACCATTGGAGTTTGAGCAGTTAAAGCTCAAGGAGGACAAAGACCTGTGCAAGGAGTGCACTAGGCCAACACTCGGTTTAAGTGTTGATCGAAATCTATCTGAAGGTTTGTCAAGTTCAAGGAGTGAGTGCGGGAAGACTTTGTTTCAAGTCTAAAGCTCAGAAGAGAGAGAACCTTTGTGTGCAGAGACTCTGCAAGGAGTGCAAAAGTTGGGAAACCTTCAAGGTTTTAGAGTGCAAAGCTCAGAAGAGACAATGTCTCAAGAACGCAGGCGAGACCCAAGGTTGCAGGGCTTATAGGGATAGAGGAAGCAAAGGCCGAGGTCTCTGATACTTAGAGAAATCTTCCCGGTCTAGGAGGAAAGCGTAAGCTCAGGAGGGAACCACAACTACCATTGGATCGGTGCTAGAGGATAAAATCTGCATCGTTAGATTCATGTCGGAGTAGAGTAGCAGAAGAGCACACAAGCCGAAGAGATATGGAGCCGTCATATCTCAAGCAGATAGCCAATAGCCATCGGATCTGGGAGAAGATGCATGAGATTTAACCTTATAAATGTAGAGGAGGAGGACCTGCAAAGTCTTGAAAGAATCATGAGTGTCCATCTCAAGGGACGCATGGCAGAAATCTGGAAGCATCGGAGCTTCAAACATTGGGAGGTCAAAGGAAAAGAATTTGGTATTCTTGATCCGCGAGGTCCCGAAAGGACACATGCCATCGGATCAGGGAGGATCTGAGTCATTGGATCATATCACATCTTGGGGGTTCGGAGGTTGGAAGAATTATCCTGAGTTGCGAGAAGGCGAAGAGATCTAGACCATTGGATCCATGTCACGGGAAGACCGTTGGATCAAAACCTCCACAGAGTATCGCATTCTGGGGGTTCAGAGGTTGGAAGAACCACTTTTCGACTACAGAATTCGTGAGGTGCCGAGAAGGAGGATTCAAACGAACACATGGAATACCCTTTTGGTGGGACCGCATGGGTGACAGATGGCATATACTCGTCACCTGGGAAGAAGTCAACTTATCGTTGACTTATCGTGTCTCAGAGGATTGTGAAGGAAGAGCATGAAGGTTGGGCACTCCAACTCATGAGACCACAAGTTTCGAGAGGTGATAAAGTTAATCCCTAGCCAGTGATCGCTTATAGAGGCACTAGCAAGGAGGAGCTATACCCGTATCAGGATCTCGAGTATTGGAGGTTTGGAGTTGAGGATATTCAACCCGCCAACTCGCGAGATCATGAGTTGTAAAAAGGTGCTTGTGTTAAGGCTTTGGTCATAGCACCGAGGTCACATGGAGGTAAAGCTCGCACCTGGTGCCTGTGCATGCAAGTGGAGTTTCTGAAGGACCCGTGGATCGAAGTCGTTGAAGGTTCCTGAAGGGAATTGAAGGAGCCGCTTCGGCTTGAGGGGGAATTTAAGAATGATGCTATAATGAATTCTGGCCCGAGGGTCGGGGGTCTACATCAAGTTGGTATCAGAGCCTGATTTTGTCTATTTCAGGTAGAGGGAGAAAAATAATACTTTGGTACACATCAGTTTGGTATCAGAGGTAGCTTGCAGAGATAGGCAGAGGAAGATAGAGTGTGGAACTCTGTAGGGATTGTTTGCAGGTACGCAACAATTAAAAGACAGTCAAGAGGATTGTAGGAGAAGGCTAGAAATGCTCTCAGTTGCAGAGTGACAATAGTAGATTTGCCAGAAGGGTAGATTGGAGATGAATATGGATACTAAAGTTCATAGTTACGCTGGAAGGAAGAACCTAGAGCTGATGAGGAAAGCATAAATAGATGAAGAGCTCTCTTATCTAAGGGAGAAAATGGAAGAGATCGCATTTCAAATGCAACAGGATGGAAGATCATGATGGGTATATGAATGGCCCATGAAGCGAAAAGAAAAGTGGCCAATCAGGAAATTGTTGGCCAGGAGACAGCGGAGACTATTGAGAGGATGGTTGAGGCATGTTGAAAACCTCAGGGCCACAGAGGAAATGGTTCATATCTGTGAACCAGAGACTGGGAGAAATATCGGTGATGATGAGGAAAAGAGATCGAAGGAAGATCTCATGAACTGCCAGGAGGGCAGAGATGAAATTTCCAATTGCTAGGTGGGCAATGAGATGCAATCACTGCGGTATATCATAAACTACCAAGATGGAAGAGAGGAAATCCCAGATTTCCAGGTGGGCAAAGGAGAGAAGTTGAGCTCAGAGGTGAGTTTGTATCAACTCGAAGAGTTGACAGAGTAAGATCAGAAGAGCATTCTGATGATTGGAGGAATAAAGGTATTCCTACCACTTAGCCAAGATGAGGCTAAAGCCTGTGTTGTAGATGCAAAAACAAGAGGACAGCCAATAGAGACTGTCATGGAGAAAGGGGAGTAGATACTGATGTCTATCCCAACATATATTCTGATGATTGGGGGAATGGAGATATTCTTACCATATAGCCTAGTTGAGGCCAGTGCATGTGTTGCAGAAATAGTAGCAGCAGAAGGAAAACCAGCTGTGACTGTCAAAGAGCTGGAGCGGATATCAGAGACTACCCAAGCAGAGGAAAGAGAAGAGAATTCGTTGGAATGGCTCGATGTTTTCAGTCGAGAAGCTGAACAGGGGATGACTGCAGCACTGAAGCTTGCAGCAGAAGAAGATGACCATTCGCTCGAATGGCTCAAAATTTTTGGCCAGGGAGTCGAACAGAAAGATACTATAATACTGGAAGCTACAGAAGTAGAAGAGGAAGCAGACAGCATGGACTTTGTTGTTCTGTGTGAAGAGTTAGAATCCCTAGAGAGAAGGGTGAAATTGCAGGGCATGCACATCCACCAGATTAAGTTAGAGGCAGAAATGCAGCTGAGGAGACTGCAAAGACAGAGCTAGCTAGAGAAACAGTTGGACGAGGTGATAGAGGACATCGGAAGGCTGATGTTGAAGTTAGCAAAAGCTGCCAGTGAGGAGAAGCTGAGCAGGAGGGAACCTGCCATAGCAGTAGGGATGCAGCAGCAGCAACAGAGAGATGGAGCAAAGAGATAGCTCCAATGGGTTGTTTGGGATCTAGGAGGATTTCAACAGCTAGGGTGGAGAGCTCATGAGCAGGAGCTCATGAATTTTCATAGCAAAGGAGTATGATGTAGGAGCATCACTCCAGCCAACCATGCGCTAGCTAGCCAACCCACTCAGCACATTCAAAGCTCGCATTCAAGGAAGAGAGGTGCCAACCCTCTCACATTTTGAATTTGATTTCAATGTAATTAATGTATTTAAGGCCATGGAGCCATAGAGCCATGCCTTTGAGCAGGCGTTAGGTAGAAGTAGCCTTTAATGGTTGTAAGGCTGAATCTAGATCCGATTTTGGACTAGACAACCCATTCATTGTAATTAATGAGGCTAGGTAGCTTTGGAGGGAAGAGCTCGAAGAGCCCCCTCATGTAAAAGATCTTTGTAACTTGTTTTGAGTTAGTTGAGGAAGTAGATCAGCGCATAGAGAGAGAGATTTGCACGAGTTGAGAAGAAGAGAGAACTGAGACCCTGTCAAAGTCTGAGCTCAGGAACACATTGTAAAAAGAGGCATTTTACATTAATATAAAGAGAAGATTTCTTGAATGTCATTCTATGTTTATGAATGTATTTATGTGTTCTCTATATGTTGTAGATGTATGATTAGGTATGTATTTGTAGGAGTTCTTTGATTTCAGGTTTGGGGTTCTTCGAGGCTTCATGCCAAGAGGGTGTGACAGAACACTGCGGGTTCTGAGAGCCAATGCATAGAGTGCACTTCCAATTCTGTGGAATTTGGACAAGGATGTGCCAGGAGAGCGTGCCAGCTGAAGTCTTAGGCTCAAGGAGGAAAACTCAAGGTTTCTGAACACCTTGGAGGTTAGGTTTTGTGGAAGAGGACACAAATGAAGACAGGAACACTACAGGATTCTGCAAAATCTCTGCCAGGCGAGAATTAAGCAGATACACGGGTTGTATTGAAGAGAAGAACTCTTGTTTTGATTTCAGAGAAGAAGACAGAATCACTGAGGGATTATGTGAAGCTCTGTCAGGAGGGCATTGAGAAAGTGCCTAGAGTGCACAGGAAGAACTCTATTTCGATTTTGGTGAAGAAACAAAATCACTGATGATTCTAGGAGACTCTTCAGGGAGAGCATTGAGTAGGTGCAGAGATTGCATAGAAAGAACTCTGCAGGCTTAGCAAGGAGTGCTTGAGAAGGAATTTTCCAAGAAGGTATTTCCATCCTTTCAGAGAGAAAAAGGAACATAGACCATTGAAGTCTAAGCAGTTAAAGCTCAAGGAGGCCAAAGACCTATGCAAGGAGTGCACTAGGCCAACACTCGGTTTAAGTGTTGATCAACATCCATCTGAAGGTTTGTCAAGTTCAAGGAGTGAGGGGGGGAATAATTTGTTTCAAGTCTAAAGCTCAAAAGAGAGAGCACCTTTGTGTGCAGAGACTCTGCAAGGAGCGCAGAAGTCAGGAAACCTTCAAGGTTTCAGAGTGCAAAGCCCAGGAGAGACAACATCTCAAGAACGCAGGCGAGCCCAAGGTTGTAGGGCTCGTAGGGATAGAGGAAGCAAAGGCCGAGGTATTTTATACTTAGAGAAATCTTCCAAGTCCAGGAAGAAAGCGTAAGCTCAGGAGTGAGCCAAAACTACCATTGGATCGATGCTAGAGGATAAAATCTGGATCGTTGGATTCATGTTCGAGCAGAGCAGCAGAAGAGAGCACAAGCCAAAGAGATCTAGAGCCATCAGATATCGAGTAGATAGCCAATATCCATCGGATCTAGGAGAAGTTGCACAAGATTTAACCTCGTATGCACAGAGGAGGAGGACCTGCAAAGTCCCAAAAGAATCGGGAGTGTCCATCTCAAGGGACGCGTGGCATAAATCTGGAAGCATTGGAGCTTCGGACATCGGGAGGTCAAAGGGCAAGACTCTGAGATTCTTGATCAATGAAGTCCTGAAAGGACACAGGCCATCAAATCAGGGAGGATCTGAGCCATTGGATCATATCGTGTCTCAAGGGTTCGGAGGTTGGAAGAATTATCCTGAGTTGAGAGAAGGCCAAGAGATCTAGACCGTTGGATCTAGGTCACGGAAATATCGTTTTATCAGAACCTCCATGGAATATTGTGTCTCGAGGGTTTGTAGGTTGGAAGAACCACTTTTCGACTGTGGAAGTCATGAGGTGCCGAGAAGAAGGATTCAGACAAACACGTGGCATACCCTTTTGGTGGGACTGCATGGGTGACAGGTGGCGTATACTTGTCTCCTGGGAAGAAGTCAACTTATTGTGTCTCAGAGGATCGCGAAGGAAGAGCATGAAGGTTGGGCACTCCAACTCCTTAGACCGTGAGTTGTGAGAGGTGCTAAAGCTAAGCCCTAGCCAGTGGTCACTTATAGAGGCACTAGCAAGGAGGAGATATACCCGTATCGGGATCTTGGGTATCGGAGGTTTGGAGTTGAGGATCTTCAACCTGCCAACTCACAAGATCGGGAGTTGTAAAAAGGTGCTTGTGTTAAGGCCTTGGTCATAGCACTGAGGTCGCGTGGAGGTGAAGTTCGCACCTGGTGCCTGTGCGCGTAGGTGGAGTTTTCGAAGAAGGACCTGTGGATCGAATTCGTTGAAGATTCCAGCAGGGAATCGAAGGAGCTACTTCGGCTCAAGGGGAAATTTAAGAACGATCATCTAGTGGATTCTAGCCCGAGGGTCGAGGGTCTGCGTCACTTTCTTTCCCACGATTGTTCTTCTTTCCACTTCGGCCTGGTACCAATAGGTGCTGAGCTTGGTAGTTTCATGGCTTATGTGTTGGTTTGGTGTATGTATTGGTTTATATACTTTGGCATATGGATAATATCTCAAGAACTAGGAGTTTGGCCTTCGGGCTGTGTTTTTGGTGAAATAAAATAGTATAATTTTATCATGAAATCCGAGCTCCAAATCTTTGGCCAAAATGACCTAGTTGATAAATTATTTATTTGAAAATAAGAACTTATCAAAGTAGAGATGTGGGAAAGCTAATGAAAAACTTATTTTTTCCATGCAAGTCAAAAACAAAGTCACAAGAATCCAGGCCAAAGTCAATCAAATAGGAGATTTATCAAGGCTTGATGGGAAAGATGGATGTTATGACGATGGGCCAAGACTTGAGGATTTTGAGGAATTTTGACAGATTTGGAAAAAGATTTCAAAATAACATCTAAATACAAAAATAAATGAGATGCTACGAGAACTTTCAGTATCAATACTTAGATTTTGACTGCTGCAAATCCGGGTACTAACACCAGTTGTAGTGAAATATTTTGTAAAGTGTTGGCCAACCTTAAAGTTGAAACACCTCTAAAGTTTTGAAGGTTTGTTACCTATCATCGCTGCTACCAGATGGTACCACCACCCACTGATACTATAAGAGGTATGTAATTACATATGTTTCAACTATATTATTCTAAGGGGTACTTGTAGGAGAATGGATCTCCTATCATAGATCCAGAAGGATCTCAGATCCAACATCCTCAGAAGACTAATGCACCCTAGGTTTGATTATCTTGATATGCATCCATTTTTTATGACATTATTTTGACCTTATGAACATCTAGGTGGTATGTTGAAATCATACAAACCATTGGTCTAAATTATCAAGGCTGATTAAAGTCGAGTTTATGGAGCTTATTCTATGACTTATATTTCTGTCAAGATGACATATTGTCTTAGTACAGAAGACAGGTTGAAGAAAGCACTTGTCATATTGAGTGAAGGAGACTTGAAAGAAAAGAAACACACTCATTCTTGAGGAAAAAAGTCCAGGTTCTAGGTTTGATTGATTAAGTTGATAAGATTCAAAGTTGCAGATGACAAGTTGATAAATACCCCCTTACAAGTAAACACTATAGTTGAGGTAGCAGTCTTTGAAAATTATTATACTTGGTAGCATGTGAGCATGTTGAGATAAATGATTAATGTAATCATTTACCAGATACAACTAACATCTTCTCTAGGAGAAACTTCTTATGTTGGTTTTAGGATACCATGGATGAATGTTTGATCAAAACACTAGAAGAGTGTTGATCTCATTTTGTATTGTATTTCTTACTTTTGATCTTTTTTTCAGACAGGTCACAAGTGATAGCTCTAAAGGAGCTAATGTGACAATTATTCATGTTATTGTTTTATTTACTATTATCAAAAGAGTATTATTCTTTCTTGTTGTTTTGTTGACCTTGTTTCAGGTCATAGGTGATAACCTTGAGGAAGTTATAGTGAAGGTTACAGAAGGAAACATATTATATGAGACATGAAGTAGACTACCCAAGTCGTGTACATGACAGTATACATCCATGTACCGAAGAGTATGAAGAATAAGCTATTTTTGAGATCTAGAGTATCTCATATGGAGATTGATTGTAAGGAGTAGAAGGCTCCAAAGATGACCAAAAATTAGAACAAGAACTCACAGAAGACTTGGTCAAAGGATAATGAATCCACCTTGACGAGAAGCATAAATCATTTGAAGTTTGACTCAACCTTTCATATTTAAACTTGGTATTCAACACCAATTATACCCCATAAGAGATGATGAAGTCCTTGTATACTCAGAAGAAATCAAGAGTAAGCTTGATCTTAGAAAGGATCAGATGAAGAGACAACCTCCAGGATTGGGAGATAGATTCCATGAGAATACTAGATCGTAGCTTCTTAAACTTCTAGGAGATAAGAAATCTCCTAGAAAGATTCCCTTGTTTCAGTGACAGAGAAGGAAGCCAACCAGAAAGACTAGGATATGGATTTTTCCATGAGACTAGAAGAGAAGTCAGTATTGACTTCCAAGATTGATCTAACAAATTAACCATGTTGCAGATGTACAAAGCCTGATGTGTGTCTAGAGGATTCACCCAGCAAGAGGGATAAGACTATGACGAGACACTTACTCTAGTAATTGAAGAAATAGTTCCAGTATTCATAAAGACAACTAGAAAAACCATGATTCGTATATAGTATGAGATGCAGGGGGAGAAATCCCCATATTTAAAATTGAATGGTAGTTGGTGAAGTACATTAGTTGGGTCATGGAGACGTGACTACAATACAATATAGAGTTACATCCATGAAAGAAGAAGAGCTACCTTCAGTATCAATTATTGAGCCACTCTCAGTTTTATATGAAGTTGTTGCCATGATGGAGTAGAAGAGTTACTCCCAAATTTTAATAGTCAAAATGAGAATGGAGAAACCATTCTTAGCTTCAGAGTAGCTGCAAGTGAAGAGTCCCAGTTCCAGAAGGAACAGTTGCAGAAATAGGAGAGGATATACTCTCAAGAAATGAGACAGATAGTGCTTTGCAGAGAGCACATAGAGATAGCACATGATTGTGCAGATTGAGTTGCAGCTGAGAAAGTGTACCATGTTGGTACAATGTAATGTGAAAATTTGGTTGAATTTGAAGATAGAAAGACTTGACTCTGTACAGGTTGAAGCAAACTCCTAGAGCTTGATATGGTAAAAATTCACAGTTTCCTGACGATCTTGGGCTTTACCAAGAGTAAAGTTGATTCTAAACTTTACCTCAAGGTTATGAATGATGAGCCAATGATGTTTCTACTATATGAAGATGATGTATTCTTGACAATATGAAGAAAATCTCATCTTTGATTGCAAAATAAGCTCGCTACATAGTTTGATGAAAGACCTAATGCATTATTACTTAGGTCTTGAAGTTTGGCAGAGCCTAGAGAATATCTTCCTTAACCAAGTGAATTATGCAGTTGAAATACTGAAGAGGTTTGATATATTGGAGTGTAAAGACATGAACACACCCATGGAAACAAAGTTGAAGCTCTTGGTTGATACTTCGTCAGAGTTGGTTGATGCTACGTTGTACAGTCAGATTATTGGTTTGGTGATGTATCTGACAAATACTAGGCTAGATAAATATTTTGAAGATTTTAACCTTGTACAATATTTACTGCAAACATATTTTAAGTAAAAGAACATAAAATATACAATGGCAAATACAAACATTACATAGAGATTTTTTCCCTGGAAACCCAAACCGGGAAAACCAACATATTCTATATTCATTCATTTCATACATTGTTAACAATACAATATACATATAGGAGCCAGTGGAATCCAAAACCCTAACCCAATGACCTGTATTAGTCAACAACCTTAATTCATTAACTAGAAATAGAAAACCATCGACAAAGAAACCATGTGCTGAAAAACAACCTAAATATGTGACACGTTTCCTGAGGCATAATTTTTTTTCTCAAGGGCGCTGCACCTGAACTCCCGTGCGAGGGGCATTCACCCCTGTGCACCCCCCAAAGGGGGGCCTAGTGCCCCCCCCCTGCGCCCCTGACACAATATCTCTTACATTACTACTCGTGCAAATAATATAACACATACCCAACATTCTCCCACTTTTTGTTTTCTTTGGATACAGGGGGTTATAGGGTTACATAATCAACAATCCAGGGAAACAATGCCCATGGATCCTCTACACCAGGAGAAATTCTCAGTGCTCACATATTTTGTTAATGAATCTGCAACATTCTTCAAAGTGTCCACCT
>SNQJ01S0110825.1:0-26863 GCA_010110895.2 Picea sitchensis | reverse complement strand
ATGTGCTCTCTGCAAAGCACTATCTGTCTCATTGCTTGAGAGTATATCCTCTCCTATTTCTACAACTGTTCCTTTTGGAACTAGGACTCTTCACCTGCAGCTGCTCTGAAGCTAAGAATGGTTGCTCCATTCTCATTTTGACTGCTAAAATTTGGGAGTAACTCCTCTACTCCATCATGGCAACAACTTCATATAAAACTAAGAGTGGCTCAATAATTGATACTGAAGGTAGTTGTTCTTCTTTCATGGATGTAACTCTATCTTGTATTGTAGTCACGTCTCCATGACCCAACTAATGTACTTCACCAACTACCAGTCAATTTTAAATATGGGGATTTCTCCCCCTGCATCTCATACTATATATGAATCATGGTTTTTCTGGTTGTCTTTATGAATACTGGAACTATTTCTTCAATTACTGCAGTAAGTGTCCCATCATAGTCTTATCCCTCTTGCTGGGAGAATCCTCTGGACACACATTAGACTTTGTACATCTACAACATGCTTAATTTGTTAGATCAATCTTGGAAGTCAATACTAGCTTCTCTTCTAGTCTCATGGAAAAATCCATATCCTGGTCTTTCTGGTTGGCTTCCTTCTCTGTCACTGAAGCAAGGGAATCTTTCTAGGAGATTTCATATCTCCTAGAAGTTTTTGAAGCTACGATCTAGTATTCTCATGGCATTTGCCTCCCAGTCTTGGAGGTTGTCTCTTCATCTAATCCTTTCTGAGATCAGGCTTACTCTTGATTTCTTCTAAGCATACAAGGACTTCATCATCTCTTATGGGGTATAATTGGTGTTGAATACCAAGTTTAAATATGAAAGGTTGAGTCAGACTTCAAATGAGTTATGCTTCCCATCAAGGTGGATTCATTATCCTTTGACCAAGTCTTCTATGAGTTCTTGTTCTAATTTTTGGTCATCTTTGGAGCCTTCTACTCCTTACAATCAATCTCCATATGAGATACTCTGGATCACAAAAATAGCTTATTCTTCACACTCTTTGGTACATGGATGTATACCATCATGTACACGACTTGGGTAGTCTGCTTCATGTCTCATCTAATATGTTTCCTTCTGTAACCTTCAC
The DNA here is from genome assembly GCA_010110895.2 of Picea sitchensis. Classification (NCBI taxonomy): domain Eukaryota; kingdom Viridiplantae; phylum Streptophyta; class Pinopsida; order Pinales; family Pinaceae; genus Picea; species Picea sitchensis. Next base: position 25,771 of record SNQJ01S0110825.1, on the reverse strand, counting down.
TATATCTTCCTCAAGGTTATCACCTATGACCTGAAACAAGGTCAACAAAACAACAAGCAAGAATAATACTCTTTTGATAATAGTAAATAAAAAAATAACATGAATAATTGTCACATTAGATCCTTTAGAGCTATTAATTGTGACCTGTCTGAAACAAAGATCAAAAGTAAGAAATACAATACAAAATGAGATCAACACTCTTCTAGTGTTGTGATCAAACATTCATCCATGGTATCCTGGAGCCAACATAAGAAGTTTCTCCTAGAGCAGATGTTAGTTGTATTTGGTAAATGATTACATTAAGCATTTATCTCAATATGCTCACATGCTACCAAGTATAATAATTTTCAAAGACTACTACCTCAACTATAGTGTTTACTTGTAAGGGGGTATTTATCAACTTGTCATGTGCAACTTTGAATATTATCAACTTAATCAATCAAACCTGGAACCTGTACTTTTGTCCTCAAGAATGAGTGTGTTGATTTTCTTTCAAGTCTCCTTCACTCAATATGACAAGTGATTTCTTCAACCTGTCTTCTATACTAAGACAATATGTCATCTTGACAGAAATCTAAGTCAGAGAATAAGCTCCATAAACTCAACTTTAATCAGCCATCGCTGACTTTCGCGTCTTGGAGGTTCGCGAGATAGGAGCACGAAGGCTCGATGCCCCAACTCGTGAGGTTGCAATTTGCGAGAAGTGCGAAAAGGAAGTCAAACCATCGCTAACTTTCGCGTCTCGGAGGTTCGCGAGATAGGAGCATGAAGGCTCGATGCCCCAACTCGCGAGGTTGCGAGTTGCGAGAACTGAGAAAAGGAAGTCAAACCATCATTGACTTTCGAGTCTCGGAGGTTCACGAGATAGCAGCACGAAGGCTCGATGCCCCAACTCATGAGGTTGCGAGTTGCGAGAAGTGCGAAAAGGAATTCAAACCATCGTTGACTTTCGTGTCTCAAAGGTTCGCGATATAGGAGCATGAACGCTCGACGCCCCAACTCACAAGGTTGCGAGTTGCGAGAAGTGTGAAAAGGAGGTCAAACCACCGCTGACTTTTGCATCTCAGAGGTTCGCAAGATAGGAGCACGAAGGCTCGACACCCCAACTCACGAGGTTGCGAGTTGCGCAAAGAGCGAAAGGACGCCATACTGGTTAGTCTTGTGGCCATAACCGTCGATCATATGAGTGCGATTAAGGGATGGCAGGGTATGTATCAGGTCCCATAGGGACTCGGAAAATTCTATTCTTCGGAGAAAAGAAGAGAAGGGGCGAAAAGTTTTATTATGCCGTAGTGGGTGTGTTACAACTTGGTGTTGAATACCAAGTTTAAATATGAAAGGTTGAGTCATACTTCAAACGAGTTATGCTTCTCGTCAAGGTGGATTCATTATCCTTTGACCAAGTCTTCTGTGAGTTCTTGTTCTAATTTTTGGTCATCTTTGGAGCCTTCTACTCCTTATAATCAATCTCCATATGAGATACTCTAGATCTCAAAAATATCTTATTCTTCATATTCTTTGGTACAGGATGTATACTATGATGTACACGACTTGGGTAGTCTACTTCATGTCTCATATAATATGTTGCCTTCTGTAACCTTCACTATAGATTCCTCAAGGTTATCACCTGTGACCTGAAACAAGGTCAACAAAACACCAAGCAAGAATAATACTCTTTTGATGATAGTAAATAAAACAATAACACGAATAATCGTCACAATATCTCCTTTAGAGCTATCACTTGTGACATGTCTGAAACAAAGATCAAATGTAAGAAATACAATACAAAATGAGATCAACACTCTTCTAGTTTTGTGATCAAACATTCATCCATGGTATCCTGGAACCAACATAAGAAGTTTCTCCTAGAGCAGATGTTAGTTGTATCTGGTAAATTATTACATTAAACATTTATCTCAATATGCTCACATGCTACCAAGTATAATAATTTTCAAAGACTACTACCTCAACTATAGTGTTTACTTGTAATGGGGGAATTTATCAACTTGTCATCTGCAACTTTGAATCTTATCAACTTAATAAATCAAACCTAGAACCTGGACTTTTTTCCTCAAGAATGAGTGTGTTTCTTTTCTTTCAAGTCTCCTTCACTCAATATGACAAGTGCATTCTTCAACTTGTCTTCTGTACTAAGACAATATGTCATCTTGACAGAAATCTAAGTCAGAGAATAAGTTCCATAAACTCATCTTTAATCAGCCTTGATAATTTAGACCAATGGTTTGTATGATTTCAACATACCACCTAGATGTTCATAAGGTCAAAATAATGTCATAAAAAATGGATGCATATCAAGATAATCAAACCTAGGGTGCATTAGTCTTCTGAGGATGTTGGATTTGAGATCCTTCTGGATCTATGATAGGAGATCCATTCTCCTACAAGTACCCCTTACAATAATATGGTTGAAACATATGTAATTACATACCTCTTATAGTATCGGTGGGTGGTGGTACCATCTGGTAGCAGCGATGATAGGTAACAAACCTTCAAAACTTTAGAGGTGTTTCAACTTTAAGGTTGGCCAACACTTTACAAAATCTTTCACTACAACTGGTGTTAGTACCCGGATTTGCAGTAGTCAAAATCTAAGTATTGATATTGAAAGTTCACGTAGCATCTCATTTATTTTTGTATTTAGATGTTATTTTGAAATATTTTTCCAAATTTGTCAAAATTCCTCAAAATCCTCAAGTCTTGGCCCATCGTTATAACATCCATCTTTCCCATCAAGCCTTGATAAAGCTCCTGTTTGATTGACTTTGGCCTGGATTCTTGTGACTTTGTTTTTGACCTGCATGTAAAAAATAAGCTTTTCATTAGCTTTCCCACATCTCTACTTTGATAAGTTCTTATTTTCAAATAAATAGTTTATCAACTAGGAAGTTTTGGCCAAAGATTTGGAGCTCGGATTTCATGATAAAATTATACTATTTTATTTCACCAAAAACATAGCCCGAAGGTCAAACTCCTAGTTCCTGAGATATTATCCATATGCCAAAGTATATAAACCAATACATACACCAAACCAACACATAATCCACACAACTACCAAGCTCAGTGCCTATTGGCACTAGGCCGAAGTGGAAAGAAGAATAATCGTGGGAAAGAAAGTGACGCAGACCCTCGACCCTCGGGCTAGAATTCGCTAGAGGATCGTTCTTAAATTCCCCCTCGAGCCGAAGCGGCTCGTTCGATTCCCTGTTGGAACCTTCAACGAATTCGATCCATAGGTCCTTCTTCAGAAACTCCACCTGCATGCACAGGCACCAGGTGCGAACTTCACCTCCACGCGACCTCAGCACTATGACCAAGGCCTTAACACAAGCGCCTTTTTACAAATCCCGATCTCGTGAGTTGGCGGGTTGAAGATCCTTAACTCCAAACCTATGATACCCGAGATCCCGATACGGGTATAGCTCCTCCTTACTAGTGCCTCTATAAGTGACCACTGGCTAGGGCTTAGCTTTAGCACCTCTCGCAACTCGTGGTCTCATGAGTTGGAGTGCCCAACCTTCGTGCTCTTCCTTCATGATCCTTCGAGACACGATAAGTTGACTTCTTCCCAGGTGACGAGAATATGCCACCTATCACCCACGCGGTCCCACCAAAAGGGTATGCCACGTGTTCGTCTGAATCCTCCTTCTCGGTACCTCATGACTTCCATAGTCGAAAATTGGTTCTTCCAACCTCCGAACCCTCGAGATGCAATATTTCGCAGAGGTTTCGATCCAACAGTCTTCCCATGACCTCGATCCAACGGTCTAGATCTCTTCGCCTTCTCTCAACTAAGGATAATTCTTCCAACCTTCGAACCCCCGAGACACGATAGGATCCAATGGATTAGATCCTCCCTGATTCGACGGCCTGTGTCCTTTTGGGATTTCGCGGATAAGGAATCTCAAATTCTTGTCCTTTGACCTCCCGATGTTTGAAGCTCCGATGCTTCCAGATTTCTACCATGCATCCCTTGAGATGGACGCTCCCGATTCTTTTGGGACTTTGCAGGTCCTCCTCCTCTGTGCATACGAGGTTAAATATCGTGCAACTTCTCCTAGATCTGATGGTTATCGGCTATCTACTCGAGATCTAACGACTCCATATCTCTTTGTCTTGTGCTCTCTTTTGTTGCTCTGCTCGGACATGAATCCAACGATCCAGATTTTATCCTCTAGCACCGATCCAACGGTAGTTGTGGCTCCCTCCTGAGCTTACGCTTTCTTCCTGGACTTGGAATATTTCTCTAAGTATCAAATACCTCGGCCTTTGCTTCCTCTATCCCTACAAGCCATGCAACCTTGGGTCTCGCCTACATTCTTGAGACGTTGTCTCTCCTGAGCTTTGCACTCTGAAACCTTGAAGGTTCCCCGACTTCTGCACTCCTTGTAGAGTCTCCACACATAAAGGTGCTCTCTCTTCTAAGCTTTAGACTTGAAACAAAGTCTTCCCTCCCTCACTCCTTGAACTTGACAAACCTTCAGATGGCTATCGATCAACACTTAAACCGAGTGTTGGCCTACTGCACTCCTTTCATAGGTATTTGTCCTCCTTGAGCTTTAACTTCTTAGACTCCAATGGTCTATGTTCCTTTTTCTCTCTGAAAGGATGGAAATTCCTTCTTGGAAAATTCCTTCTCAAGAACTCCTTGTTGAGCTTGCAGGGTGTTCAGTAACCCTATGAAGGTCCTCCTGTGACACTTATCTTCTCTTGAACTCAAACCAAGAGTTCTTTCTGTGCAATCTCTACACCTTCTCAATGCCCTCCTGGCAGAGTCTCCTAGAATCCTCAGTGATTTTTTTTCTTCACTGAAATCGAAATAGAGTTCTTCCTGTGCACTCTAGGCACTTGCTCAATGCCCTCCTGGCAGAGCCTCACAGAATCCCTCAGTGATTATGTCTTCTTCTCTGAACTCAAAACAAGAGTTCTTCTCTTCAATACAACCCGTGTATCTGCTCAATGCCCACCTGGCAGAGATTTTGCAGAATTCTGTAGTGTTCCTGTCTTCATTTGTGTCCTCTTCCACATAGCCTAACCTCCAATGTGTTCAACAACCTTGAGGTTTCCTCCTTGAGCCTAAGACTTCAGCTGGTACGCCCTCCTGGCACATCCTTGTCCAAATTTCGTAGAATTGGAAGTGCACTTTATGAACTGGCTCTCAGAAGCCACAATGTTCTGTCACACCCTCTTGGCATGAAGCCTCAAAGAACCCCAAACCTAAAATCAAAGAAATTCTGCAAATGCATACCTAATCATACATCTACAACATATAGAGAACACATAAAGACATTCATAAACATAGAATGACATGCAAGAAATCTTCTCTTTGTATTAATTTAAAATGCCTCTTTTTACAATGTGTTCCTGAGCTTAGACTTTGACAAGGTCTCGGCTCTCTCTTCTTCTCAACTCACGTAGATCTCTCTCTCTATGTGTTGATCTAATTCCTCAACTAACTCAAAACAAGATACAAAGATATTTTACATGTGGGGGCTCTTCAAGCTCTTCCCTCCAAAGCTACCTAGCCTCATTAATTATAATGAATGGGTTGTCTAGTCCAGAATTGGATCTAGATCCACCCTTACAACCATTAAAGGCTACTTCTACCTAATTCCTGCTCAAAGGCATGGCTCTATGCCTCCACGGCCTTACATACATTAATTACATTGAAATCAAATTCAAAATGTGAGAGGGTTGGAGCCTCTCTTCCTTGAATGCGAGCTTTGAATGCGCTGAGTGGGTTGGTTGGCTAGCACATGGATGGCTAGAGCGATGCTCCTACATCATACTCCTCTACTATGAAAATTCATGAGCTCTCCACCCTAGCTGTTGAAATCCTCCTGGATCCCAAAAAACTCTTTGGAGCTATCTCTTTGCTCCATCTCTTTGTTGCTTCTGCTGCATCCCTGCTGCTATGGCAGGTTCCCTCCTGCTCAGCTTCTCCTCACTGGCAGCTTTTTTTGACTTCAACATCAGCCTTCTGATGTCCTCTATCACCTCATCCAGCTGCTGCTCTGGCTGGCTTTGTCTTTGCAGTCTCCTCAGCTGCATTTCTTTCTCCAACTTAATATGTTGGATGTGCATGCCCTGCACTTTCACCTTTCTCTCCAGGGATTCTAACTCTTCACACAGAACAACAAAGTCCATGCTGTCTGCTTCCTCTTCTGCTTCTGTAGCTTCCAGTACTATAGTGTCTTTCTGTTCGACTCCCTGGCCAAAAATTTTGAGCCATTCCAGTGAATGGTCATCTTCTTCTGTTGCAAGATTCAGTGCTACAATCATCCCCTATTCATCTTCTCGGCTGAAAACATCGAGCCATTCCATCGAATGCTCTTTTCTTTCCTCTGCTTGGGCAGTCTCTGATATTTTCTCCAACTCTTTGACAGTCACAGCTGGTTGTCCTTCTGTTGTTGTTGTTTCTGCAACACATGCGTTGGCCTCAACTGGGCTATATGGTAAGAATATCTCCATTCCCCCAATCATCATAATATATGCTGGGATAGACATCAGTATCTACTCCCCTTTCTCCATGACAGTCTCTATTGGCTATCCTCCTATTGTTGCATCTACAACATAGGCTTTAGCCTCATCTTGGCTAAGTGGCAGGAATACCTTTATTCCTCCAATCATCATAATGCTCTTCTGATCTTACTCTGTCATCTCTTTGAGTTGATATGAACTCACCTCTGAGCTCATCTGCTCTCCTTTCCCCACCTGGAAATCTGGGATTTCCTCTTTGCCCTCTTGGCAGTTTATGAGATCCCACAATGATCTCATCTCATTGCCCACCTGGCAATTGGAAATTTCATCTCTTCCCTCCTGGAAGTTCATGAGATCTTTGCTCGCTCTCTCTTCCTCATCATCACTAATATTTCTCCCAGTCTCTGGTTCATAGATATGAACCATTTCCTCTGTGACCCTGAGGTTTTCAACATGCCTCAACCATCCTCTCAACAGTATCCGCTATCTCCTAGCCAACAATTTCCTGATTGGCCACTTTGCTTTCCGCTTCATGGGCCATTCATATACCCATCGCGATCTTGCATCCTGCTGCATTTGAAATGATAGCTCTTCCATTTTCGCCCTTAGATAAGAAAGCTCTTCATCTATTTCTGCTTTACTCATCAGCTCTAGGTTCTTCCTTCCAGTGTAACTATGACCTTCGGTAGCCATATTCATCTCCAATCTTCCCTTATGGAAAATATTCTACTGTCACTCTGCAACTAAGAGCATTTCCATCCTTCTCCTATAGTCCTCCTGACTGTCTTTTGATTGCTACGTACCTGAAAACAATCCCTACAGAGTTCCACACTCTGTCTTCCTCTGCCTGTCTCTGCAAGCTGCCTATGATACCAAACTGATGTGTACCAGAGTATTATTTTTCTCCCTCTACCTGAAATAGACAAAATCAGGCTCTCATACCAACTTGACATAGACCCCTGACCCTCATGCCAGAATTCATTACAGGATCATTCTTAAATTCCCCCCTTGAGCCAAAGCGACTCCTTCGATTCCCTTCAGGAACCTTCAACGACTTCGATCCACGGGTCCTTCTTCGGAAAATCCACCTACGTGCACATGGATCAGGTGAGAGCTTCACCTCCACGTGACCTCAGTTCTATGACCAAGGCCTTAACACAAGCACCTTTTTACAACTCACAATCTCATGAGTTGGCGAGTTGAAGATCCTCAACTCCAAACCTCCAATACCCGAGATCCTGATATGGGTATATCTCCTCCTTGCTAGCGCCTCTATAAGCGACCACTATCTAGGGCTTAACTTTATCACCTCTCACAACTCGCGGTCTTGTGATTTGGAGTGCCCAACCTTCATTCTCTTCCTTCATGATCCTCCGAGACGCAATAAGTCAACGATAAGTTGACTTCTTCCCAGGCGACGAGTATATGCCACCTGTCACCCACGCGGTCCCACCAAAAGGGTATTCCATGTGTTCATCTGAATCCTCCTTCTTGGCACCTCATGACTTTCGCAGTCGAAAAGTGGTTCTGCCAACCTCTGAACCCCCGAGATGCGATATTCCATGGAGGTTCTGATCCAATGGTCTTCCCGTGACATGGATCCAATTGTCTAGATCTCTTCGCCTTCTCGCAACTCAGGATAATTCTTCCAACCTCCGAACCCTYGAGACGTGATATAATCCAACAACTCAGATCCTCCCTAATCCGATGACCTGTGTCCTTTCAGGACTTCATGGATCAAGAATCTCGAATTCTTGTCCTTTGACCTCTCGATGTTTGAAGCTTCGATGCTTCCGGATTTCTGCCACGCGTCCCTTGAGATGGACACTCCTGATTCTTTCAAGACTTTGCAGGTCCTCCTCCTCTGTGAATACAAGGTTAAATCTTATGCAGCTTCTCCCAGATCTGATGGCTATTGGCTATTTTCTCGAGATTTGATGACTCTGGATCTCTTCGGCTTGTGCGTTGTTCGGCTACTCTACTCGGACATGAATCCAACGATGCAGATTTTATCCTCTAGCACCGATCCAACGGTAGTTGTGGCTCCCTCCTAAGCTTACGCTTTCTTCCTGGACTTGGAATATTTCTCTAAGTATCAAAGACCTCGGCCTTTGCTTCCTCTATCCTTACGAGCCCTACAACCCTGGGTCTCACCTGTGTTCTTGAGATGCTATCTCTCTTGAGCTTTGCACTCTGAAACCTTGAAGGTTTCCCGACTTCTGTGCTCCTTGCAGAGTCTCTGCACACAAAGGTGCTCTCTCTTTTGAGCTTTAGAAATGAAACAAAGTCTTCCCACACTCACTCCTTGAACTTGAAAACCTTTATATGGATGTCGATCAACACTTAAACTAAGTGTTGGCCTAGTGCACTCCTTGCATAGGTCTTTGTCCTCCTTTAGATTTAAATTCTCAGACTCCAATGGTCTTTGTTCCTTTTTCTCTCTGAAAGGATCGAAATGCCTTCTTGGAAACTTCCTGCTCAAGCACTCCTTGTTGAGCCTGCAGGGTGTTCAGTAACCCTGTGAAGGTCCTCCTGTGACATTTCTCTTCTCTTGAACTCAAAACAAGAGTTCTTTATGTGCAATCTATGCACCTGCTCAATGCCCTCCTAGCAGAGTCTCCCAGAATCCTTAGTGATTCTGTTTCTTCACCGAACTCGAAATAGATTTCTTCCTGTGCACTCTAGGCACTTTCTCAATGCCCTCCTGGTAGAGCCTCACAAAATCCCTAAGTGATTCTATCTTATTCTCTAAACTCAAAACAAGAGTTCTTCTCCTCAATACAACCCGTGTATCTACTCAATGCCCAACTAGCAGAGCTTTTGCAGAATCCTGCAGTGTTCCTGTCTTCTGTTGTGCCCTCTTCCACATAGCCTAACCTCCAAGGTGTTCAACATCCTTGAGGTTTCCTCCTTGAGCCTAATACTTCAGCTGGTATGCCCTCCTATCACGTCCTTGTCCAAATTCCACAGAATTGGAAGTGTACTCTATGCACTAACTCTCAAAACCCGCAGTGTTCTGTCACACCCTCTTGGCATGAAGCCTCAAAGAACCCCAAACCTGAAATCAAAGAAATCCTGCAAATGCATACCTAATCATACATCTACAACATATAGAGAACACATAAATACATTCATTAACACAGAATGACATGCAGGAAATATGCTCTTTGTATTAATGTAAAAAGCCTCTTTTTACAATGTGTTCCTGAGCTCAGACTTTGACAGAGTCTCAGCTCTCTCTTCTTCTCAACTCATGCATAGCTCTCTCTCTATGCACTGATCTACTTCCTCAACTAAGTCAAAACAAGATACAAAGATCTTTTACATGAGGGGGCTCTTCGAGCTCTTCCCTCCAAAGCCACCTACCCTCATTAATTACAATCAATGGGCTGTCTAGTCCAGAATTGGATCTAGATCTAGCCTTACAACCATTAAAGGCTACTTCTACCTAACGCCTGCTCAGAGGCATGGATATATGGCTCCACGGCCTTACATACATTAATTACATTGAAATCAAATTCAAAATGTGAGAGGTTTGGCACCTCTCTTCCTTTAATGTGCACTTTGAATGCGCTGGCTGGCGCATGGCTGGCTGGAGCGATACTCCTGCATTAGAAAGCGTGTAGAAAACTGAAGTAACAAATGGTAGAAGATCAACACGTGCACATGCAAGAAATCGTGCACAAAGGAAAGTGACAGTTGGAGGAAGAACAACAAGCGCATGGGAGAAAGACCTAACGCAAGAAGGGTTAGGGTTTTGGTAATATTATGTAGGTGGTTGAAGAGCCCAAAATGTATAAATATAGATACGAAAGTATCAATAGGGTTGTTTTGGTTGTTGGTTGTTGGTTTTTGTTGATACAGAGACAGGAGGAATGGAAGAAGGGCAGGATAAAGAGAAGAAGGAGGAGAAACCCTTGGACCCGATCTTGATGGATGATGACCAGCTTAAGTGGATCTTGGCATCTTTAGGAACAACACATAGCAGAGCACCCTACCAATATAAGGTGAATACCAAGAAGAGAACCATAGCTGAGAGGGAGGGCTTGGCCAACGATGAGGAAGAGGTAGAGGATCTCCAGGCTATGGAGAAGATTGAGGAAATCATGCACGCCACGTATGAGAGGAAAACAAGAGGCCCAAGAACAGGAGGATAAGGCAGCCATCCCTTTCATATTAATCTCAATGTGGAACCCATAAACCCATGTGAGACCAATACACCAAAGAGAACACCACCGTTTAGACAACCAAAGTTCGGAGGAAGTCTGATAGCAAGGAGTACATCTACACAAGGAGCAACAACTGGAGGATCCAGTTCACACAACCTTACTCAAGTATCTACACCACATGGAGGAGGGAGTAGCTCAATATTTAGAATGGCAGGACACGATCCTACTATCAGATTACCAAAGTTTCGAGGAGAAGCAGAAGAATACCCTGAGAATAATTTTCTCATTTGCGCAAAGATCTAGGAAGCAAAGAAGATCACTAATGAAGACAACAAACTCACGCAGCTAGGAATCATGCTAAGAGACCACACACTAGATTGGTACATGAGTCTAGACACGAACAGTGTTCCCGAGATGACAAGGACACTGGACGACATTAAGAAACTATTGATAAATGAGTTCCAGAAGCTGAGCTCAGAGGATCAGTACGTGAACGAGATGATTGAAATAAGACAAAAACTAGGAGAATCAGTATGAGCGATTGATCAAAGATTCAAGTGATTAAAAGGAAATTTAAAATACCTCATGACCGATATGCAGCATCGGCACTTGTTTGTCAACTCACTACTTCCACACTTAAAATATCCATTACGACAAAAGAAGTTTCAGACAAGAAGAGGCTCTCCAGGCAGCCTTGCAATTGGAAGAGAATTAGTACCAGCAGATGGATCCGGCTATTGAAGAACTAAAGGAGGATCTGAAGAACTTGACATTTCAGCTAAACTAGAATAAGAACAAGGACAAGTGAGAAGTCATTTGGTGCACCACCTGCAGGATGGAAGGACACCATAAGAATGAATGCCCAACATTCACATAATATATGGCGACGGGGATGCCAAACCCGCTACCACAGGGAGGATTATGGTGAGAAATATGCAAGAAAACGGGTCACGACCTTTACCATTTCACGATGATGCAGAAATACCAAATATTCCCAAAGAACTCATATTGTACCTTTTGCAAGTCATTCGGCCATGACGACAAAGATTGTAGAACTATGGATCTGATGCGGGAAAGAACATCAAACACATACAGGGTACAGGTAGAAATGATGACTGGGCAGGCAACACCATAGTTCAATCAAGCCCCAACTCCATATAACACCGCACAGCAGCAGTATAATATTTCTCCACAACCTTAAAATAACGCGCAGCCACAGTACAACCCAACACAGCCCCAGTACAATACCGCGCAGTATAATCAGGGAACACAGTATAACGTGCCACGAGGTGATCACGTATCATATAGAGGAGAAAGACGAGCCATAGGAGGTTTCATACGTGGTAGAGGACCATTCACATGTCACAATTGTCAGCAACCAGGACATTATGCATGGGAGTGCCCACTGCCACCAACAACCTATATGTATTGTCGCACATCGGACCACGATATAGAGGAATGTCCAACATTACTCATAAATATCCGGGAAAAAAGGAATCAAAACAACCAAAATATTCAGTGGATTTCAGTCAAAGCAAGGGATGATGGATGGAACATCAACATAGTCACTCGAGGAGGAACAAAAATAGGAAATGATGCAGTTCGACAGGAACCAGCACAGAACCAATGGGTAAAGAAGAACATTGACCCCAGGAGAAGGAGATCTTTACAAAAGCCTGACTAGAATTCTAGAAGGAGGACATAGCGTTGACTGCATAACATAGCAAGGAAGCTCTAGAATATGACATGTCACCATCATTGGACCATACCAACAGAATACAACCCAAGGAATAAGTAAGTACTATCAAAGACTTTTTTCAATCATGCATCAAAATGTTAAGTGATCCTTCATCTATCAAAATATTGCAAAACATCCTAGAAAAATGTAGCAGCGAGACAGAACAGAAGCTAGAATTAAAAACTGTCAACCACCTACACACAAGAAGAAGAACAAGTAGAGAATTTAGACTAAATGCTAACATTGGGGATTTCAATATGGAAGATATTATACTAGATCTAGGATCCAAAGTGAATGTACTACCAAAAGCTACATGGAAATGCATGGGAGAAGCTAAACTGGGATACTCAGTTTTTCAATTAAAGCTAGCAAATCAACATAGATTCCTACCATTAGGTAGACTAAAAGGAGTGATGGTAGATCTGGATGGTGTGCTCCCTAAGGCAGACTTTGAAGTCATCGAAATAGTAGACAACACAACACCTTACCCGACGTTACTTGGTCTGGACTGGGTGTTCAAAAACAAGGCCATAATTAACTTAAAAACTAGAAAAATGACATTTGAGTCGGGAGACTACAGGTTCATAGCCCCACTCAACCCATCAGAAGGTGAGAGGTTCATAGAACCCACTTTTCTGGATTTAGAAGAGATCATCTAGTTGTACAGAACAACTATGCACGATGCAGACTATATAAACACAACTGCAGACGAGGTACTCATTTGGTGAAGCATTACTTCATGCACAATAGACTCAGACACCAAGTTAGAAAACTGACAACAAAGACTACATGAATTATCCATGAGAAGGTGTGCAAGAATAGACCATTCAATAAGGTGGATTGGCACAGAAATCAGAGAACCACCCAGTTTTCACGGGCTAAATGATTTGGAAACTTTCTTGACACAATATGAAGACGAGGTATTAGAAAAACAGAGATTTCTAGCATTGGATTTAGAACTAAAGGCTACACCCGCAAGATGGTGGGGTGCGCACAAATATACTATCACATATTGGTACCAATACAAATGAGTACTGTGCATAAGGTTCAGTGCAGAACAGACAGGTAAGAAACAACATAAATACGATGGACTAGGCACACCAGCAAAACACTTGGAGGCGTGTAAAACTCTGTGGAAAATGACACCACCAGAGAAATGGTCTCACCACTTCATTCATACTTTAGAGGGCATACCAACGAATTGGTATATGGACCAGGAAATGCACAAAGGAACCAAGACATGGGAGACACTCCAACGGAACTTTACAATCACTTTATCATTCGAGCATGAGAACCCCAACATAGACACAGCCTTGAAATGGATCAGAGACGTCATATTCATTACAGAACTGGAAGTGGAATTTATCACAGAGGAACAATAGCAGAATAAGCACACAGTCAAGGAACTACTGTCATGCTACCATGTATAGGAGGAAGCACCGGATGAAGATGATCCGCGTGATATTCAGATCGAAGAAGTCGAAGGCGAGAGAGATGTGGAAGGACCATCCTTGGATTCAGAGGTCATCTTTGCACCAATCAAGATAAAGAAGGTTAACATAGGGACCGTCGAGCAGTCCAAAACGGCCAGCATTGGATATTACTAGGAGGAACAGACACTAGAAATAATCACAGAATTGTTGCGTGAATACAGTGAAATTTTTCCCACAACCTTTATAGAGATGAAAGGAATAGCTGGAGAATTAGGAGAAATGAAGATACCAATCAGATCTGATGCGAGACACATTAAACAATGACCATATAGACTGAACCCCATCTATAAACAAAAAGTTAAAGATGAGATCGACAGGATGCTTGAGGCCGGCATCATTGAACCAGTCGTAGAATCAGAATGGATAAGCCCGATGGTAGTACAGGACAAGAAATAGGTAAGAGGGATCAGGATATGTGTCGACTTGAGGAATTTGAATGAGACATGCCTACATGACCCATTCCCCACACCATTCACAAATGAAGTACTCGAGAACATAGGAGGCCACGAAGCCTACTCATTCACCGATGGATTCTCAAGATATCATCAGATTAAGATAGCACAGGAGGATAGACAAAAGACCACATTTTTGACAGAATGGGGATCTTATCAGTATACAGTCATGTCCTTCGGACTGAAGAATGCCCCTGCGATATTCTCCAGAGTGGTCATCGCATCATTTAAGGAATTTATCCACCAATTTTTCGAAGTATACCTGGATGATTGGATGGTTTATAGCCTATTGAAAAACCATGTGGAAGTTTTACGACTAATGTTAGAACGATGTAGGCAGTGCCAGATATCACTGAATATCAAGAAATGCATATTTGGAACACCATTCAGAATACTATTGGGACACATAGTATGCAAACAAGGTTTGCTAGTGGATCTGACCAAAATCACAATCATTGTTAACCTACCAGCACCAAAAATAGTCCACCAATTAAGAGCAACATTAGGACACACAGGATACTACAGGAAATTTATCAAAGGTTATGTGCAGATCACAACACCAATGGAAAAATTGTTAAGAAAAGATAGAAAGTACCAATGGAATGATGAATGTCAACACAGTCTGGATACCCTGAAGGAAAAAATGGTTACTGCACCTATATTAGTATTTCCAGATTGGGAAAAGACATTCCATGTACATGTAGATGCATCAGCAATAGCACTTGGAGCTATCTTAGCGCAACCAGGACTAGGAGACTTAGATCACTCGATAGCGTTCGCAAGAAGAAAACTATCAGACTCACAACAGAATTACAACACAACAGAAAGAGAAGGCTTAGCTATGGTTTATGCACTACAGAAATACAAACATTACCTATTGGGAAAACACTTTAAGATGTTTACAGATCACTCAGCCCTAAAATACCTAGTCAACAATCTAGTGTTGGGGGGGAGAATCTGTCAATGGTTAATTCTGTTTCAAGAATTTGACTTTGAGGTAATAGTTAAACCAGGAAAACTGAATGCAGGACCTGACCACTTATAGAGGGTCACAAATGGAGAGGAACCAACGAATTTAGAAGACAACTTTTCAGATGCACAACTATTCTCATTACATATTGTTGATGACTATTTCGCAGAGATCATACAGTACTTGAGCATAGGTACTGCGCCACAAGAATATGCCATTGCACAGAAGAAGAACCTGGTAGTCCGCACAGCTAACTACCAGTTGATGGCAGGACATCTATACAAGATGGGTGCAGATAGCATCTTATGAAGATACGTACTAGACCACAAACGAACAATAATCTTAGCAGAATCCCACGAGGGAATAGCAGGAGGGAATTATGAAGGAAAAGCTACCATGCAAAAGGTACTACGCACAGGATTATGATGGCCAAAAATCCACAAACACTCAAAAGAGTACTGTCGGCAATGCAATGTCTGTCAAAGGGTAGGCAAACCTAACAGAAGGGACGAGATGCCAGTACGACCACAAGTGACACTTTGTGCATTTGAAAAATGGGCAATAGACTTTGTGGGACCAATTCACCCATTAGCCAAGAGAACAAGGGAGAGATACATTATCACCATGGTGGAATACTTAACAAGATGGGTGCAAGATGCACCAGTAAAATATTGCAGTGCAGAGACAGCTGCACATTTTCTGTTTGAACAAGTAATTACTAGATTCGGGTGCCCAAGAATTTTGATGAGCGACCAAGGAACACACTTCATAAACAACACCATTCAAGCGATGCTTGAAGAGTTTGAAGTTCATCACCAAAAAATCACACCATATCATCCTCATGAAAATGGCACGGTAGAAGCCTTCAACAAAATTCTAGAGAACGCCTTGACAAAGATATGTAACGTCAACAAGGATGATTGGGACCTCAAGGTACCAGCAGTGTTATGGGCGTATAGAACCACATGCAAAAAGTTGACAGGCCACACACCATTCAAACTAGTCTATGGTCAAGAAGTAGTAGTGCCGTTAGAATTTTTAATACCCAGTCTACGTGTAGCAACTATCACACAAATGACAAAACGAGGCGCAGTACAGGAAAGACTGAATCAATTACTGTCAATGGAGGAAGACTGAAACTTGGCGGGATTCCATCAACAAGTACAGAAAGCAAGAGACAAAGCTTGGCACGACTGCCACATCAAGAGGAATACGTTCAAGGAAGGAGATCTAGTATTTCTCTATGACAATAAATCATTGCAGCATCCAAGAAAGCTCAGGATGCATTGGCTAGGACCATACAAGGTAAAAGTTGTCATGGATGGAGGAGTTGTACAATTAAGAGATCTAGCAGGCACATACCTCAGAGGAATGATCAATGGGAGCTGACTGAAGCTATACAAGGACAGTCGACCACCAACCGCGCAATTAAAAAAAAAAAAAAATCAGAAAATAGCCTAAAACAGCGTGCAGCATGATGGACAAGCCACATGCAATATGAAACATAAAGTCCACAAGGGAAACGATAATGGCCACATCGAAAAAGGAAAAAAGCAGGAAAAGGAGAGTCGGAAAAAGTAGGCTGACAAGATAGCGTGAGGCAGAGTTAAAGCAAGGAAAGGATGGATGGGATGTCACAATAAATGCACCAACTGGAGATGGAAAAGTAGGCGTAATGGAAAGTATGAAACCATCGTGGATGCATTGAACTCAAAGTTAGGGTGCATTAATTGCACGATGGAGGAAGCATCCTCGACAAGCTTCATGACGAGCCCATACAACACATGATCACAGAAGCTGTTAGTCTATTCGTGGAAGGAGAACATAAAAAGAGCAACAACAGCTAGAATGAACGGAGTACGACCACAGAGCTCATTGAAGCCATTCGAAATCAACAAACATTCGACAAACACCACTGAAGGATTTGGACCATATCCAATTGGTCTTGACATGGATGCCATCAAGAGCATTATACAAACTACAAGTTAGCGTCAACCACGAGATGCAGTCTCGAGCACATAAAAACTTAGTTGAGTTGCAGCAAGCAAGAAAGAAGTGGGAAGCACTAGAAATAGTTTGTGTGCAGGCCAAATCTGACACCCAAGAGGAGAAGGAACGCAAAAATGAGCTGGAACATAGAGTGGAAGAAATTTTTGGGAAACTTCCAACCACTGCGCAAGGAAATGAACTCCCAGCCGCAGAAAAGATCGACCATATTGCGCAGGAAATTGATCAGTATCAGAAGGAGATCGAGACTCTCTGTGGATAGATTAGACCAAAAACTCCACCAGTAGTGAAGGAGAAAAGGAAGTAGCAAGAAACAATGCAATTGCAGGAGCTAGAAAAATAGGTCAGCACGGTAGTCGACTTGCTGGATAAAGCAGCGCAAATTTGGACAAGGCTGGAAGAGGATCCACAGGTTCAACACTGGGACAAGGAGGAGGAGAGGATCAATGCAACGATCCAAGAAATCAAGCAATGAAAGAAGACCATACCAATTCCAGAACGGGTCAAGGGAATGCAAGAGTTGAAGAAGATGCAAGGAAAACTTATCACGGCGCAAACACAGAAACAAGAGCTTCAGGCTCAAATAGAACCGTTGCAGGAACGGGTAGTATGGTCGCCAATTCTGTTGTGGGTGGGAAATCACTCCTACAGACTTATCATTTAAGGGCTTTGATCATGCATGCAGAAAATGACCATTCAAAAGTCCTCTACTTTTCCTATTCTCCCAACACAAAACCCCACATTCATGTAATACAAAGGTATCAACAAGATTCGGTAACTCTACCTTAAGTCCTTTGTTTGATGTTGATCCCTTTGTTTTCTCTCGCTCTTTGATTGCAAGCCTCCTCCCAAAGCTGACCTCCATTCAGATATGCACAAATAGAGAGCTACAAACATGCATTTCATATACTAATTGTTGGGTTAGTTGTGACAATATCATAAAATAAACATTCAAATTGAACACATGATATGGTGGGAYAGAAAAAGTATTCCTTTTTGTATTAATATTCACAAGAGTAAACTTACAATATGTGGTTGGCACTGCTCCTCGAAACTAGTCCTGGCCTCCTCTTCAATTGTCGTCCAACTACTTTTCTCTATACTTCTCTTTGCACAAGGATGGCTAAAGGTTGGGACAAAGGGAATGCCAATTTGGGTATAGTTTCTTTACTATGATTTTCCTCCTTTCAAATGGGACCCCTACCCCTTCTTTTATAAGCTATAAGGAGCTAGGTATTTGGTCGAATGACTGACCATGCATGGCCAAAAGGTTTAGTTAACTTACCCAAAGTTGTGTTTTTCGTCAACAACTTTCCTTTTTTCGTGCTTCTGTAGGTCCACACGGGTTGTAGTGGGTCAGCTAGCGTGGACACTGTAGATACACATGGGATGTAGTGGAGTAGGGTGCATGGGAATTTAAAAAAGGTATTTTTAAGAAGAGTTGTTCAATAGTGTTTTGGAAAAGAAGGAATCTGAGATGGTATGATGCCAGGTAAGAATGCCTGGTGCAAATTAGGGTTATAACAAGGAGATTGAGGAAGCACAGAGCAATTAGGTGACTCGGGACGAGTCACATGTTAGTGTTGGGGGCCTATTGGCACTAGGCCAAAGTGGAAAGAAGAACGATCATGGGAAAGAAAGCATGCAGAAAACTGAAGTAACAACAGGCAGAAGATCAGCATGCGCGCATGCAAGAAAGCGTGCACAAAGGAAAGCAATAGCTGGAGGAAGAACAACACGTGCATGGGAGAAATACCTAACACAAGAAGGTTTAGGGTTTTGGTAATATTTTGTAAGTGGCTGAAGAGCCTGAAATGTATAAATATAGATACAAAAGTATCATATAGGGTTGTTGTGGTTGTTGGTTTTTTTTTTTATGGTTATGTTTGTTGAGAGTCGATATTCAAGAGTTAAGTTTTCGAATGAAGTTTTGGAGACTATAACTACACGGGGCGTAGGCGATATGTAATGTTTTTAGCTGTATGAACTGATTTTGTAAGTTGGTGAGAAAATAAGATATGAGGGAAGGTAGATCCGAGGATTAGACCGCAGGCTATAGAGCTTGGTGTAATCTAGTTCACCTCGCATAAATCTTACCCAATTTTGTGGAGAATTGTAAGAACGCGGTGCCAGAAATGTAGAACTATCATAATAAAAGAGCCAAGAGATAAATTTTTGTGGACGTCTCCTAGGAGGGGGTGAACCACGGTAATACTTGCGTAATATGTTGAATGGTTGCATGCCTTTACTTTCTTTCAACAATTAATAGTTAAGTGTGATGAATGAGTTAACACATTGTTATGAATATGTTTATACTTTGCTGGAATTAAACTGTGAAATATACGTATGCCACTTCAGGGAATAAGTAGATTATAGTAATAGCTCACGATACAAGGCCTTAATCAAGAAACCCCTATCCCCTACTCTATCCTAGACTATAAACACCTGGGTCTTACAGTCACCCATTTAAACCTATCTCGAGTGAGACTCCACAGTACCTTCTGGGTGTTGTGTTGCCTTCTGGTTTACTAGGAGGGCCGATAGTTTTAGAGACTTTTTTGGAACCCCAAATGACATGAACCCTAGGTCAATAACTCAGACAACCCAAGAAGGGAATCAGTAACCAACAACACCAAGCCTGATTCTCTTGCCATTTCCCATCATTAAACTATGTGATCATGTGCGCATATAAAGGCCTAAGTGTCTAAGATCCTGTTGCATGTGGGATTGTGTGCTCTGAGCAAATATTTAAAAAACCCTCAAACACAGAGATATAAGGAACAGAGTTAACAACTATTGGTTTTAAGATATGTGGTGTCAGGCTACATGTTTTGGGAACTCACATCAAAATGGTCGAAAGATAACTTGTAATGGTGGATCGCTTCTCATCGAATGGAGATAGTTTTTCTGGACAATGTCATTGAGTGCACAATTAGACAAAAACATGTTGTTCCAAATACCCTCAATTATGGATGCCCAGGATTTGATTCAAAATTTTCGTGCTACATATGGAAATTCATCTGTTGTAGCAGACAAATGATTATTGAGGAAGGCCCTTCTGATTTATAATTCTTTGCATTATAATCTTGTGTAGGATGACGAAGCACACAAAGATGAACCTGGCATCAGTAACTATAAACGGCCTGATCTGAAAGGTGGATTGATCATGATGGAAAAATGGCTCTGTGTCAATTGAGATAGGAGGGTAACTGGAGCTATTCCTGGTGTGAACATAGGTGATCTTTTATATTTCAGAATGGAGTTGTGTGTCATCAGTTTGCATGGGCCTATCATGGAAGGAATAGATTGCATCAATGCAAGATTCAATGAGTGGAGTGAGCCAGTCACTACCAGTATCATTTCTTCTAGTGGATATGAAGATGATGAAGACAATGGTGAAGCATTGATTTACACTGTCCAAAGAGGGAAACTACATAACAGTAGCGCATTTTGTTCCCAGGAAGATATTAGAGGCAGTGAGGTTATCATGGAGGAAGCAAAACTCATTATTCAATAGTCATCACGGTTTATTTATCAAGCTAAGGAGCTCCATTATGACATCGCTACTATGATTTGAAAGTCTGACCAAACAAGAAGCTAAAGATGAATATGAGAAAGTAAATCATGGAATGAGGAGATGCGCTACGGAATAAGGATATACGCTATGAAATGAGGAAGTGCGCTGTGAAATGAGGAGATGCGATACGAAATGAGGAAGTGTGCTGTGAAATGAAGATGGGATTTATGGGATATAGTGTTCTAGCATCTACAGGTGGCAGAGTTCTCCATATTTTTAGGCGGTAGCTATTCGAGCATATTTGAGAAGCCAACATCTTCTCACTTGCATTTATTTTTTGTTGAACTAGTTTCCAGGAATATAGATCGTAGTTTACATGTGTCATTGTGTTAAAGACTAGTTCCTAGGAAATAGTAATTCATTTTCTACAAGTGTCAAGATGTTGTAACATATTTCTATTTATAGAAAGAAATTTTATGACTCGAGACTATAGGATTGATGACATCTCTCTATAAATGCACATGTAAAATATTACACAAGCAGGTCAATCTTTTGAGACCGCAGTTTTAGAAACATAAAAAGACTGGAGAGGTCTATCGTAAGGTTTTCAAGAAAGGATAATGAGTAGCAAGGGCATGAAAGTTTGATGTTTTCCTCAAAGACTTGTCTTAGTTTTTATGTGAAATATCTCAGCTGATGAGTAAGACTTTTGATCAGATAGTTTATTCTGTATGTGTTATCATACTTCTTCGATTTTCTTCTATTAGATGTGTTTTTGTATATATAAGGATTATATGAATAGATTTTTTGCTGAGGATGTTGTGATAGGGATTATCACAATAGCTTCCACATACACATATTTTTCATTCTGTGATTTTTTGAAAGGTTTTCTAACTATTACAGATTCTTCCTGTAGTGACTGAAAGCAAGTTGCTTTTCATCCTTAACTACACATTCTTTTTTCTCAACTCCTTCATTCACACCTAATCAATTTCAGATCTAATCTAGGGCCTTATTTGACCTGATTTTATTCCCATAGGATGTTAAGTCAAGATTGTTAGATTTCATAGACTCCATGCCCAATGGATTTATTTCGTTTTCCTTAATTTTACCACTCTCTAAGTTTCTTAAAACCCAAATAATCCAAATCAAGTCATTTATTTTCAAGATGTGCTAGGATTGCACTTGAGCAGTCCAACAGAAACTTCTAGTGCTAACAACTGGAACTGCAGTTGTAACTGCAACTTATACTGCAACTGGTACTTTAACTGTAACTTAGGGATTTATGAGAAAACCCTAATTTTTCAAACTTCAAATTTTGAAATTCTAATCCAGGGGCTAGATGCGTTGAGCTGAGGCGAGTAAGTTGGTGCATTCAGATTTCTGAAAATCCAAATTTTACCCCTTGAAACTGAGCTTGTAGAAATATGGACTGGTACTTTTGGTATTGGTTCTGGTTTCCTGGCTTTTTTGGTTTTCTGGTTTTTTTGGTTTTCTGGTTTTCTGGTACTTCTGCTTTTCTGGTTTTCTGGTACTAGTCAAAAACTAGGGTTTGACTTTCCAGAGGCTTTGTCCACTGAAAAGGTGCGCTCAAGATGCCAAAATATTCACAAGGGTAGGGTGCATTTTTCTAGATGGTTTTTAGGGAAAAAGTCCTAACTTTCTTGTACGACAATAATTATTTTTTTTCTTATCCAGTGAAAGGTGCTCTCTTCAGCTTATCTTTGATTCCATGTTAATTTTTGAGCTATTATTAGGTTTATTTTCAATTTACTAGATAACAATAGCATAGGTAGGATCACTGAGAGAAAAAAAATCAGAATATACACAACATTTATCCTGGGAAACCCTCACGGGGGAGAAAACCCATAAAAACTTCCTTAATATAGATAGCCAATACATTGCCAAGACAATAAACCAAAACACTAGAGAATATCCAACACTGAGCAATGTGCCTCTCTCTTCCTTCTTCTCCCAACTTCAACTACCAAACTTGTGCACTTGATGAGTGAATGAGTGAGTGAGAAAATGAGTCAATGGCCTCCTTTATTTATACTAATTGGCAGGCGTTGGAAAGATGTCTCTTCACTAGGCAGGGACGACTTGTCTTCTTAGTGGTTAAAGCCACTTTAATTAGGCCTGGGGGTCGACTTCTTAATTTTCATAATACAATTAGGGTTTGACCAATATACAAAAGGGGATTTGGTCAATTACAATGATTGGCATGATCAATCCATAAAATGGGATTGATTTAATGAATAATGACTCAATAAATAAATAGAATACTCTTTGTTGTTACAATATTTCAACAAATATCATCAAATAAATCTAAGACAAAATGATGAAGGAAAGGACAAAAGAGATGGTTCATAAGACTTTGGAAAGTGGAGGGAACATTACACAAGCCAAAGGGCATGACCAAGAAATCATAATGACCATCATGAGTTCTAAATGCAGTATCAGGAATGTCTTCCTCTTTCATATGTATCTAGTGGTAGCCATAACGGAGATCGATTTTAGTAAAGCACTGATGACCGCTCAATTCATCCAACAAGTCATCAATGACAGGAATGGAAAATTTGTCTTTGATGGTGAGTTGTTTGAGGGCATGAAAATATAGACAGATGCACCAAGTTCCTTCTTTATTGAGTACCATGACCACAAGAGAAGAATAGGGGCTGGTACTAGGATGGATAACACCCACTTCGAGAAATTCTTGAACAATTTTCTCAATTTCATTCTTTTGGGAAAAGGGATGACGATAACAATGAACATTGGGAGGAAGGCTTCCTAAGACTAGAGGAATGGAATGATAATGAACACCACATGAAGGGGGAGTTCCATGGGGAGTGGTAAAAATGGCTTGGTGTTGGGAGAGGATAGATTGGAGGTCAGGATGCACAAAGGGGTGACTCAACTGCTTGAATGGAATGGAAATGGGAAATAATGCCCAAATGACCTTTTTTTAGGATCTTTTCCATTCAATGGGAAACGATGATCTCAGTGGAGCCTGTTGTGATGCCTTGGAACATATACTGTTGTCCCTCCTATTGGAATTGCATGGTTAATTTATTAAAATACATGAGGATGGGGCCTAGAGTGCGTAACCATTCAACACCGAGCATATTGTCACAACCTCCCATGTCGATAGAAAACCTATGAGATTCCAGGTGGTACTAATGAATTTGCAGATGCACATTTTCACAATGCCCACCAAATTTCATGGAACCTCCATTAGCAATTATGATTTGAAAATTGTTGACAACACAAATATAGAAATTTGTTTCCTAGGCAACGCGATGGTGAATAAAATTATGGGTGTTAGCACCGTCAACAAGGATTATGACTTTCTTATGCTTAATGTAGCCAATTAGCTTGAGGGTTTGGGGAGTAGAGAAGTGAGTGAGGGAGTGAAGCCAAATCAACGATTCAAATTCTGGTGGATCAATGGGCAAAGTAGTATCATCTATTGGGGGTATCTCTTCCATAGTGGAAGCTTCAACTTCCTTGTCAACAACATCCTCAAAAATGGCCATAAAAATCTTATGTTGCTTACACTTGTGCCTAGGAAAATATTTGTCATCACAATTATAGCAAACACCCTTGAGTTGGTGTTCAACCATTTCTTCCTAAGTTAATTTATGGATCTTGAGAGGGGTGGCATGAGGGGAATGATTGGCAGGTTGAGGGAGGGGAAGAAAAGAGGGATTTCAATTCTGGGAAAAAAACAACATGTTGTGCTTCTTTGGATCATTTAGTAGCTTCCAACCAAGTCTAGGGGTGAGCCATGAGGACTTGGGCTTGGATTTAATCCTTTAGGCAACTGATAAAACATTCCCTGAAGAAGGAATCTGTCATGCCCTTCATTTTGAAAGTTAGGTGCTCAAAGGTGGTTATAAAGTCTTCCACTATGCCAAATTGTTTCAACTTGGTCAAATGGCATAAATAGTGGGTGTATATGTTAAATCATTCATAAATACCTGCAACAAACTAGCCCAAGCAACATACCCATGGCATGCATTTTTATGTCATTTCAAGTGTTCAGGATCCACATAAATAACAACATAACGAAGTTTTTCCATCTCATTGACAGTGCCATGCAAAGAAAAATAATGCTCCATTTGGGTGACCTAGCCTGTGGGATCGGATCCATCAAATTTATTGACCTCAATTTGAGGAAGACGAGGGTCATGATGAAAGGGGTTGGAATTAAAGGCCATAGTATGGGAGGAATAAACACCATCTACTTGGGAGGATTTTTCAAGGAAGGGGGGGTCCTGGAATCGGTTCAACAACTGGTTGAGCGGCATTGAGGGTGTCAATTTTTTGCTCTAATTTTTCAAATTGGTCGTCATCTTTGGAAAATTGGGTCTGGACTTGGTCCTATTTGATTTATGTCTGCAGTTCTTGGGTGTGAGTGGTGGCCATGTGGAAAGTCGGGGTTCCTGGAATGGGGAGTGGAAAAAAAGGTGGATAGGTGATATATATCATTGTGATCATCGTGACAGGGGAACTCCAATGGGATAGGTGTCAAATAAGGGTGTCGGGAAGGGTGGGTGGGACCATAGAAAAATAAATAAATAAAAAGGATTATATGTGGTAGGTACCACGAAGATCAAGGAGAAAAAGGTAATTCAATAGGATAGGTCAAAAACAAGGTTGTCATGAAGGGGGTTGGGTCCACAGAAAAAATAAATAAATAAAAGGATTAAAAATGATAGGTACCATGGTGATCATGGAGAAGAGAGGAATCCAATGGGATAGGTCCCTAGTAAGGGTGTTTTTGGGACAACTATACTTTTTTTTACTCCTACAGAGTTATACTCTGGCCTGGAGAATATTGTAGTGACGAAGTGTCAAATTGTTAACAGGAAACATTATGTAGGAATTTTGCAACCAAAATGCAGGAGGCAAAGTTGTGCGATAA
>SNQJ01S0110824.1:1898-23408 GCA_010110895.2 Picea sitchensis | reverse complement strand
CAAACATTGGTGGGAAACTTACTGGGAGAAAAGTTCCACAGAGGAGTTTGGAATATATGGGGCCAATCCCACTTGGGATTTTTTTGTGGATGCATTAAAAGAACAGTATTACCCTATTGGCAACTATGAGGACCAGTACATGAGATGGACCTGTTGACGGGTGAAATTGAATGCTCATCAACTGGAGGGGTGGATCTAGTCCGGGTTGGTCTAAATAACCCAAGCCGTTTGGGATGATCCACTTTGACGGGTTTAGCGGCTCCGTTGGCCGATCTAAGTCCTAGGAAAATGAAAGAAAAACTAAACTAAAGAAACTAATCTCAATGAAAAAAAATAACTACAGCAAACTATATGCAAGTCTGAAATATATATATACAGTTTACTATCTAATGTTATAGAGAAATCATTCTACTTATTAAATTTTCAGCTATCAATACAATTAAATCTCAATTACATATGTACAGTATTTACAGAATACAAATTTTAATCGAAATTTGCAAAATCATTTGTAAAATGTATTATGACAACGAAACTATTGTTTTTTTATTTTTATAATTTTTATGAGAAAGGAATAAAATGAAAACTATCTAAGCTGACCAATTAAAATAATAATACTAACTGTAAATCTGAACTATATATCTATCTAAACTATTGAGAATTCTTGAATTTATTAACTATTAAATAACAAACTGACCTGAAGTAACGCTTCCTATTTGTCTTGTGCACTATACTCGATTTAGCTGTTTGATGGAAGGAAACCCACACTAGATTTTCCGCAAGCTTCTTGTAAATAGGAAGCAACAGTGCTCTTTGAATATGAATGCCAGAACAAACAAGACATAAAACGACATCAGTCTTAAAGTTTACAAATCATCACATTTAGATAAATCCCAGTGCGAAGATTTTCATATAATCGTTCATTTAATTAAGAAGATAAACCTTATGTTAATTAAATTCAAATAGAGTGATTGTTGTGAGTAAAATGAGACACATCAAATATCGAAAAAATTTAAGCCATAACGCATCAACCTGTAACAAGTCTTGATATCTAAAGTAGTCAATAACTTGATCATAAATTAAAATGCACAAAACATGAATGAATGTATGATAAATTGAAAGCTAAAGCTGTTACAAAAGATCCACTTCCATTCGAGTCTGTATCATCATAAGTCCATAGTATTTGTTCTCCCAACAGTGATGGGTTCTTTACAAAAATTAATGAGTATAAAAAGGCCACAGGATAAAACATCCCTGTGGGAATTATCAAAAACTGTCTGCAAAAAATATGGGAACAATCTCCCAAATCTCTATTTCTGCCTAAGACAAACCACTAAAAACAAAACTATATAACAAAAAGCATGTTCTAGACTGCCACAACATGTCCAATTTCCCATTGAAATTCGTATGTACTTGTAGACAAGTAAAAGTAGAAAATTTTAGAAATTTTTTCAATTGTAAAATCAACAAAATCCAATTTTTATGACTAGCTACAGAATCTCACGATTCTGTAGCTAGTCATATTTACAAAAAAAATCATTTTAAATTAATCCAAATGGTAACAAGAATGTATGTGGTCAATCAAACAGAGCCTTTATTACCAATTCAAGACAAGCAAATCATTCTTGGTAAAACAAACCAAATATTTTATGCCAATTCAAAATAAACGAGATCGTATTGAATTAATCGAATGGTAACAGGGATATGTGCGATTTGTCAACCAAATTTTTTATTACCAATTCGAAACAGACAGAATCGTTTTGATAATTCAAAATCAACAAAATTGTTTTTGAATCAACAGATTATATTCTATTTATCAAACCAATCTTTGATACTAATCCAACGTATACACAAACGACTATGCTAATTCAAACATACAGAATCACTTCTGAATCAAACCAAATAGAACTAAATCAAACTAACTCAGAGCCAACACAATCATTTATACTAATTCAAGAACAATAAAATCGTATTAAATCGGTTCAATCAAAACATTGCTATATTCGATTTTCGCAAACAAATCTTTTGTACTGATTCAATGCAAACATAATTCAAAAACGAAATCATTCTTGGTAATTTGAAAATATCAGAATCGTTTTTGAATCTATTTAAAGAAAACAGAACTAATTCAGAGCAAACACAATCGGCTATGCTAATTCAAACCAAATCATTCAAAAATCGATGTTGAAATAACATACTTGGGTTGTAGGAAAATGATTCGGTCAGGATAACTTTGAGTTAACAAAGGTAGTAGTTGTCCCAACATTTCTGAAGATGATAGAACCCGTGGTATTTTGCTTCTTATCGTAAGCTTGTAGCCTGTCATTTTCCTTTGACAACATAGTAACCCGTTCCTCCAATGATTTAATTTTAGATTGCAATAGAAGAACATCCGTGTAGTAACGTTCAAGCCAAGAATTGCATTGAGTATACAGTGGTTGATTGAGCCGAGCCACTATAGGTGGGGGTTCTTTTAAATTACCAGGAGTTCCATTATGAAACTTAATTCCCGGGAAGTTAGGGTCATCCTTGAAGCACGGTGGGAGGTTGGATACGTAGTCATAGGGTTCAACATAATAGAGACCATGTGAATACAGGTATTCCTCGGCCAAAAAGTGTTCAATCTCAGAGTCTTAATCCTCTCTCAAAATAATAGGCTTCTAGTCAGTGTTTTGTTTGGGCTTGTTCTGAGCACATCTAGATATCCATCATGCATTCTTCTTTCCCTTACTATTGGCATTGGTATTACCCTTTCCCTTCTTCCTTACAGACCTCTTAACGGTCTTAGTATTGTCTTTAGAACACAGGCCAGGCATGTTATCGGGTAGGTCAATGTTGGGGCAGTTTGAGGGTTTGATAGGGGGTAGAAGGGTAGGAGGTGGCACGGTAGGCCCAACCAAGGTTTCGGTGACCACAGTCTTGTCCACTTGAACACATTCGGGAGTGGAAAATCCATTCCTTGATAGTAAGGCTTGCCAACAGTCACCACTAAGCCTCAAATGATGAACAATAATGATTTTGATTAAGCAGTGATGGAAGAGGCTAGAATCAGCCTTCTCCCACTTAAATTGTTTGGACATTTTATACAGGTTTCTTAAGAGGTACTGAGGCATATTCAGAGGGAAAGTCTATGGAATTCATAAGAAACCAGAGATGGTAAATAAACACTAAACCATAACGACCTTCGCAAGTCACAAATTGCTTAACAATGGCTAATAGATCATGCCACCTAGACTTAAGGGCAGTGACGGGCATACCTCTATCACAACTGACAATTTTCCTCGTTGTGAACAAAAGAGGCCATGGCACTTCGTCCACCTTTGAATTCTTAAACCACCTCTGCCCTTTAGCTGGTAAACTCATGGATGAATTGAGGAATTCTTCATCCAGTTCAAGCTGGATGTCTCCAACCTTTGCCCTACATCCATCGAATGTGAGGGAAAACTGTTGGGCGACCGCGAGGTTGAAACCCTCAAATTTTTGGATAAAAACTAACCAACCACTATTCTACAAGTCTTCACGAGTGTTGTCAAATAGCAGGAGCGTTTGGATGCCATTAGGTTCTATGCACACTACAGGTGCCATAAGAGAGAGCACACAATGAGCAGGGTAAACGGACAGGGGGTTAGATAGGGTATACACAGAATCAAAAGGTCAAACATTTCCCCAAAACCAACAAGGTAACCTGAGATACAAGGAATACATTAATGCCTAAGTGTGCGAGGGTGGTGGAATGAAATGAACCATGCAAAAAATTCATATCGAAATGTACAATCGACAGTGCTATGGTGATTCAAATCACGATTGGTGTGTGTTAAAAGCAATGTAAACGACATGCCAAACAAACAACTATTGAAAACCATGATAAGTCGACCCGAATACTTCAATTTAATTCCTTTTTCTAGAGCGAACTCGCTCATCTCAAGAGACAAAAAATAAGAAGCGTTATCGAATACTAAACAGTCAGGGATACCAAAACGGGTAATAATATTCGATTTTAAAAAGGCAATTACCTGACTGGTATTCACAATTCTTAATGCGGCAGCTTCATACCACCTGGTGAAGTAATCTGTGGCTGTTATGATAAACTTATGCTGCTGTGAGGATGGCAGATTGATTGGACCTATAATATCAAGACCCCACTGCTAAAAAGGGGAGTCTACTAAAACAAGTTGTAAAGGAAAGGTTGGTTTCTGTATCCGCCCGGATGCTTTTTGACAAATAATACACTTGCGACACAAGGCATGGGCGTCTCTAAAAAGTGTGGGCTAGTAATAAAAGAATCTCAAAACTTTATGGGCAGTGGTGTCACCACCAAAATTCCCACTGGCTTCTCCTGTGTGCAATTCTAGTAAGACTTTTTCTACTTCATCTTTCTCAAGACAGCGCATTAGTACTCCATCAAAATTTTGACGAAAAAGAATACCATTAATCAACTGAAAGGAGGCAGATTTTAATCTTAACGCTCTTCTTTTAGTGGGATCCAGGTGACGGGGGAATGACCCATGTTCAAGACAGAATTTTATATCGTCATACCATGGACTGACAGATTTTTGTGCACAGCAGATTGCATTTTGATTGTGTTGTCCTGGGTTTGACATATCGTTTTCTTCTTGTTGTCCTACTGCTGAATCAAAAACTAACTTGCATAACCCTTGGCCTCTCACTATTTGTACTGGGGTGATTTCTATGTCATACTCTTGTAAGGAGGTTACCCAGTTCACCCTCTTTTCGCCTAGTTCTTTCTGCACTAATAGATTTCTGACGGCTGGGTAAGGTACAATAATTTTCATCCTAGATTTCAAAAGATAAGATCAGAAGTGCTTAACTTCTTTAAAAATAGCATAGGCTTGTTGATATAT
The DNA here is from genome assembly GCA_010110895.2 of Picea sitchensis. Taxonomy (NCBI): domain Eukaryota; kingdom Viridiplantae; phylum Streptophyta; class Pinopsida; order Pinales; family Pinaceae; genus Picea; species Picea sitchensis. Next base: position 18,549 of record SNQJ01S0110824.1, on the reverse strand, counting down.
TGTTGGGTAATTAAGTTCCATGCCTTTGAAAGAAGAGATCATAAATGCAATGGGTACTTCATTGTTTTCAGCATTCTTTTGTGTTAGGACAACGTAGGAGCAGTCAGAAGCAAATGTGTAGAGCATGAAGTCTTGCGAAAAGTCAGGGATCATGAGAGAAGGAGCGTCTATTATGGCCTTTTTATTGAATTGAAAGCTTGATTTTCTAAGGGTCCCCAATTGTATTGCGTGTCTTTCTTAATTAAATTATGTAAAGGTCTCATCATTTCAGAGAAACTAGGGATGAATCTCCTCACAAAATTTATCTGGCCTAAGAAAGACTACATAGAATTTTTGGATGGGGAGGGGGAAGTTTCGAGATGACTTGAGTCCTTTCAGGGTCGATAATCATCCCTTTTATTGACATAATGAATCTTAAGAGATTACCTTGTTCTACTACAAAGATAGATTTTTTAGGATTTAAGGAAATGTCGTATTTACGACATCGTTGTAGAACAACTCTTAAATGAGCTAGATGATTAGTTTTGTTTTTTGAAAATACAATAACATCATCTAGGTAAACTACGAAAGATTGATTGATTAAGCCTCGTAAAGTGATGTCCATCGCTCTCTGGAAAGTGGCACCGGTATTAATCAGTCCAAAGGGCATTTTCCTGTAAGCGTAGGTGCCCCATGGAGTGCGGAAGGTAGTTTTAAGTTGGTCTGGAGGAGACATCAGGACTTGGTTGTACCCTGAAAAACCATCCAATAAGGATAGTCTTTCAGAACCAGATACCTATTGAAGGATCTGTTCCATGGGTGGGATAGGGTAGTTTTCTTTATCAGACACTCTATTAAGGTTTCAGAAATCGACGCATAGTCGGATTTCCCCACTTTTCTTCCAGACAGGGACAAGGTTAGAAACCCATTGCTTGTGCCTAACTGGGAAAATTATCTTAGAATTTAGGAGTTTATTTAATTCTTTTTTGATGGTTGGTTCGAGCTTAGGGTGCATTTTTCTTAACTTTTGTTGAAAGGGTAAGGTTTGGGGTTTCATAGGAATGACATGTTGTATGATGTTGGGGTCGAAAGTTTTAAGGTCATCATACGTCCATGCAAAAACATCTTTGAATTCCTTAAACAATTTAATAAATGCGGCTTTTTCTTGTTCAGAACACCCCACCCCTAAATTAATCCACTGTGGATTGTCATTAGTTCCAAAGTTTACTTTTTCATATGATAACGAGGAACTATTGGTTTTACAATTGACCGATTTTTTGAATTTATCTTGAAGATCGTAAAATTTTTCTAATCTAACTACAGATTTAGGGACCCAATTTACCATGTCCGATGAAGATTCAGGAGATCTCGGATCTAGTATTACCATGAAATCGCACAAATTGTCGTCATGAGTGGATTCGTCGATCACCGTGCCTTGGAAAGTTTCTTCCATATGCAGGAAGATAATAATTTGTTGATCGTCATCGAAGACTCTCCAATTTGTGATGTTGTCGAGAATGGATGGCCTGAACAACAGTTCGACAGAGAATACATTCGGGGACAAGCCTTCTGCAGGAAAGAGTTTGGAAGCTACGTTAGCTAATAGATCAGCTTCAAAATTATTCAATCTAGGAATAGAATTTATATTGAAAGCAGAAAACTTATTCATTAAATTCCATACCTCATATTGGTAGCTTTTAAGATGCAAAAACAGACAGTGGATAGAATCTCTTACCTGTCTAACCACGATTTCCGAATCACCAAAGACAGTCAGATTTTGAATGTTCATATCTAAAGCTTTTATGAGGCCCTGCAATAAAGCCTCGTATTCTTTTGTGTTATTAGTACATTCAAATTCTAGCCTACATGCAATTAGGGTTTTGTTACCTTCCAGATCAATAATAATGCAACCCACACCAACACCTTCCTTGGACTTTGACCCATTAAAGTAAAGAGACCAAATTTGATTTTTATCAGGTGCATGAGACCGTTGTGTAGAAGTTGTTGGCTGCACATATGCTACAATCTCGGACTGTTGTTCTGGGTTGGTGACAGCTGAAGTCTCGGCCACGAAATTGTCGAAAAAGGTATCCATCCCTTGTATTTCGGGTGAATCAGCAGAATCTGTAAATGGCTCATTGGGATCGTTTAAATATGTGACCGTGAACTTTAGGAAGCGCTCACGATTTACCTTGATCTTGTTGGGCTTGCCGTTCTCGGGAAACCACAAGTGAGACCAATCTGTCGCGAAATAGCCGTGTAGTTGTTCCGACCAATCTCTGCTTAGAAACAAACCATAAACTTCTGGAATATCCACAACAATAATATCAATCACTTGATGAACTTTGGGGTTAGACGATAATCTTATAAGCACATTCCTTAATTCGCCTATGACTTTAACACCAGTTCGATCAAGTTGGATGATTTTTAAAGTGGATGGTTCAAGTTCAGTGTTAATATTCTGACATATAGACCATGGAATCACATTGGATGATGCTCATGAATCTACCATACAATTGTGCATGTTCCTATTAAAGATTTCGAAAGTTAATAGAAATGGAGGTACATTTCTGTGAGTACTAAGGGTGGAAGCTTGTGGATTTTTACTCACAGTCTCTAAAGATAATTTATCTACATTTGTTACATTATTTACAGGAAGGCTTCCCTTCTCGTGAGGATTAAAATTATTCTCAGCGGAATTCTTTTGAGGAACTTTGTTCTGAACAACCTTGTTACTGCTTGAATTACCATTTTTGCTATTCTCTGTGATATTTTGTAACAGTTTTTGTAGCAGAAATAGAAATTTTAATAATTCATAAACATAAATGTTAGCCCTTAACGTTTTTAGATCTTCAACTAAATCATAATCTAAGTTGGGGTTTACATGACTCTGTTTAGTCTCATCTGGCTTAGATTGTTTTGGAGGCAAAGTCGTAGTGTTTTCCGAAGAAGGTTTGTTTGTCGTCTTACTCCTAGTATTGTAGGGATGTACTGTCTCTAAATTAGCTTGAAAAATGCTATCCGAGAAGTGTCCAAAAATGTTCAGAGAAGATTCTTCTTCTTCAACTGTCTCGTGTTCAACTACCTCCTCAGGAATCTCAGGAGGTATCAAGTTATCCTGGGCTTCTAGAATTGTTTGAAGGGAGAATTGTAGACTTTCTAGATTTAGGCCTTCGGTATTTGGATTAGGTCAGTTGGTGGGAAGAGGCTTCCTAAACGGGGGTTTGTAAGGCCCTTTGCTCGAAGAAGCTTCTTCGGCTTTCCTTTTCAAATCTATAACTTGATTTGATAGTTTTTGGATGAATTTAGTTAGGTTTTCTAAATCCGAGCTTTCAGGCTGTGTTTTATTTTGAACAGGTCTAGAGAGGATTTCGATTTTCTTTTTGGAAGATGAACTAGTTTTGTTTCGTTGCTAGTAGTGTCTTTTAAACTAAGGATGTCTTTTTCAATTTGGCTGGCCTCTTCGAAGGCTTCTAACAACATGGATTTCTTAGATCATTTTACCCAAATGGCTATACTTTGATGCAAGGCTTTAGTATAGTATGCTATGATAAGATTCTCGGCAAGCATCTAGTCCGTAGGGATTCGGTTCTTTAGTGTTAAGAATCTTTGGTTAAAATCTTTGATTTTCTCTTTGGGGTTCATTCTTAAACTAGAAAGCTCCATGACTAGGACTTCCGGGGACTTATCGTCTCCGAACATCTCAAGAAAGCAGGATTCAAACTTCTCCCATGACACGATGGTATGGGGTTGCTGGGAAAAGTACCAAGTAGAGGAATTTCCCTCGAAAGTATAGAGGAACAACCAACAGACTACGTCTTCATGCTCGACATTACGGATTCTAATGGCTAACATAAAAAATTTAATGTGATCTTCGACGATCTGTTTAGAGTCAGGGTCAAACTTGGGAAGCCACTTCTCTGGATGTTTGGGTAAGGGATGTTGAGGCCCAGGTATGGCTACTGCATCTTGGTCAAGCCAGGGTCTGGTAGGATTGTTATGGTTGGCCATTGGTGTAGGTGGTGTGGAAGGCTAAGAAGGGGAACTGCCTTCGTCAGAAGAGTCTTCTCCAGAAGAAGAAGGAGGTGATGGAGGTGGTGAGGGTGGTATTCCAGATCCTCCTGTAGCAGGAGTGAGGGTTGGATCTGTAGGATTTAAAGTGAGGTTAGTGCCTCCAAGTTGTTCTCTGATATCAGAGAAATCTAAAGGTTGGTCCAAAGGTCGATTTGGTTGCCTTAAATGGGCGAAGGCACTATGTTTTCTTAAGAGAGATTGGCGGACAATCTCTTGTACGTCACCACCTATAGGATTTGGGGTTACTGGTTCAACTCTGATCCGTAGATCGTCGTTTGATGTGGCTATTGTTTGAAGGATGATGTTGTCGTTTGAATTACTTCTTGTCACTATAGGTGAGCGGCTAGGTGGTGGAGGATTCTTACGACCACCTCGTGCCATTAATAATTTCCAGGCCCTCCTTCTAGTGCCATTTGTTGACGGGCGAAATTGAACGCTCGTCAACTGAAGGGGTGGATCCGGTCCGGGGTTGTATAAATAACCCAAGCCATTTGGGATGATCCACTCCGACGGGTTTAGCGGCTCTATTGGCCAATCTAATTCCTAGGAAAATGAAAGAAAAACTAAACTAAAGAAACTAATCTAAATGAAAAAAAATAACTACAACAAACTATATGCAAATCTGAAATATATATATACAGTTTACTATCTAATGTTATAGAGCAATCGTTCTACTTATTAAATGTTCAGCTATCAATACAATTAAATCTCAATTACATATGTACAGTATTTACAGAATACAAATTTTAATCGAAATTTGCAAAATCATTTGTAAAATGTATTATGACAGCGAAACTATTGTTTTTTGATTTTTATAATTTTTATGAGAAAGGAATACAATGAAAACTATCTAAGCTGAGAAATTAAAATAATAATACTAACTGTAAATCTGAACTATATATCTATCTAAACTACTAAGAATTCTTGAATTTATTAACTATTAAATAACAAACTAACCTGAAGTAACGCTTCCTATTTGTCCTGTGCACTGTACTCGATTTAGCTATTTGATGGAAGGAAACCTGCACCAGATTTTCCGCAAGCTTATTGTAAACAGGGAGTAGCAGTGCTCTTTGAATATGAATGACAGAACAAACAAGACATAAAATGACATCAATCTTAAAGTTTACAGATCATCACATTTAGATAAATCCCAGTGCGAAGATTTGCATATAATCGTTCATTTAATTAAGAAGATAAACCTTCTATTAGTTAAATTCAAACAGAGTGGTTGTTGTGAGTAAAATGAGACACATCAAATATGGACAAAATTTAAGTCATAACGCATCAACCTGTAACAAGTCTTGATATCTAAAGTAGTCAATAACTTGATCACAAATTAAAATGCACAAAACTTGAACGAAAGTATGATAAATTGAAAGCTAAAGCTATTACAAATGATCCACTTCTATTCGAGTCTTTATCATCATAAGTCCATAGTGTGTGTTCTCCCAACAGTGATGGGTTCTTTACAAAAATTAATGAGTATAAAAAGTCCATAGGGTAAAACTTCCCTGTGGGAATTATCAAAAACTGTCTGCAAAAAATATGGGAACAATCTCCCAAATCTCTATTTCTGCCTAAGACTAGCCACTTAAAACAAAACTATATAACAAAAAACATGTTCTAAACTGCCACAGCATGTCCAATTTCCCATTGAAATTCATATGTACCTATATATAGGCAAAAGTAGACAATTTTAGATAATGTTTTAATTGTAAAATCAACAAAATCCAATTTTTATGACTAGCTACAGAATCTCACGATTCTGTAGCTAGTCATATTTACAAAAAAAATCATTTTAAATTAATCCAAATGGTAACAAGAATGTATGCAGTCAATCAAACAGAGCCTTTATTACCAATTCAAGACAAGCAAATCATTCTTGGTAAAACAAACCAAATCTTTTATGCCAATTCAAAATAAACGAGATCGTATTGAATTAATCGAATGGTAACAGGGATATATGCGATCTGTCAACCAACTTTTTTATTACCAATTCGAAACAGACTGAATCGTTTTGATAATTCAAAATCAATGAAATCATTTTTGAATCAACAGATTGTATTCTATTTATCAAACCAATCTTTGATACTAATCCAACGCATACACAAATGACTATGCTAATTCAAACATACAGAATCGTTTCTAAATCAAACCAAACAGAACTAAATCAAACTAACTCAGAGCCAACACAATCGTTTATACTTATTCAAGAACAATAAAATCGTATTAAATCGGTTCAATCAAAACATTGCTATATTCGATTTTAGCAAACAAATCTTTTGTACTGATTCAATGCAAACATAATTCAAAAACGAAATCATTCTTGGTAATTCAAAAATATCAGAATCATTTTTGAATCTATTTAAAAAAAAATAGAACTAATTCAGAGAAAACACAATCGGCTATGCTAATTCAAACCAAATCATTCAAAAATCAATGTTGAAATAACATACCTGGGCTGTAGGAAAATGATTCAGTCAGGATAACTTTGAGTTAACAAAGGCAGTAGCTGCCTCAACATTTCTAAAGACAATAGAACCCATGGTCTTTTGCTTCTTATCATAAGCTTGTAGCCTGTCATTTTCCTTTGACAACACAGTAAAACGTTCCTCAAATGATTTAATTTTAGATTGCAATAGAGGAACATCCATGTAGTAACGTTCAAGCCAAGAATTGCATTGAGTATACAGTGGTTGATCGGGCCGAGCCACTACAGGTGGGGGTTCTTTTAAATTACCAGGGGTTCCACTGTGAAACTTAATTCCCAAGAAGTTAGGGTCATCGTTGAAGCACGGTAGGAGGTTGGATATGTAGTCATAAGGTTCAATAGAACAGAGACCATGTGAATACGAGTATTCCTCAGCCAAAAAGCGTTCAATCTCAGAGTTCGAATCCTCGCTCAAAACAATAGGCTTCTGGTCAGTGTTTTGTTTGGGCTTGTTCTGAGCACATCTAGATATCCATTGTGCATTCTTCTTTCCCTTACTATTAGCATCAGTATTACCCTTTCCCTTCTTCCTTACAGGCCTCTTAACGGTCTTAGTATTGTCTTTAGAACATGGGTCGGGCATGGTATCGGGTAGGTCAATGTTGGGGCAGTTTGAGGGGTTGACAGGGGGTAGAAGGGTAGGAGGTGGCATGGAAGGCCCAACTAGGGTTTCGGTGACCACAGTCTTGTCCACTTGAACACATTTGGGAGTGGCAAATCCATTCCTTGATAGGAAGGATTTCCAACAGTCACCACTAAGCCTCAAATGATGAACAATAATGATTTTGATCAAGTAGTGATGGAAGAGGCTAGAATCAGCCTTCTCCTGCTTAAATCATTTGGACATTTTATACAGGTTGCGTAGGAGGTAGTGAGGCATATTCAGAGGGAAGTCTATGAAATTCATAAGCAACTAGAGATGGTAAAGAAACACTAAACCATAATGATGCAAAGAGGTCTACCCTATCACCCCGTAGGGTCTCTTCACCTGACCTCCTGCTCACAGGATCGTTCAAAGTTCATGCTTTGAGCCGAAGCAGGTCTTTAGATCCCCTGTTGGAATCCTTGTCAAATGCCCAATCCACAGGTCCTTTCTCTCATCCTCATGGCCTTCAGCATGTTACCGTGGTTATCCCCGACTCTCTATCGGGGTTCGGGGTTTTGCCCTTCCTGTTGTCGAGCGTCACTGTACTCTCCAACTCCCGATTATTGATTCTCCGATGAGCTCCTTTTCTCCATGTGCTAGCCCTCCTTGCTCAGCTTCCACCATATGACCACTACCTCCACGACCGTGGCCTTACCCCCTTTCACGGCTACTCCTATCGGGGTTTCGGGACTTTCGATGTCATAAGTCACAAGTCCTCAGGAGCTCCGATTTCCCAATTTTCCGACTCTCCGCCAGATTCTTGACACCTGTCCCTTCGAACAGATGGCTCTGATTGTATCAGGGTTTTCACTTGGGATTTCCCTGATTTCCTATCCATGGGAATGCCAATTTCCTGATGCACCAAAATGTCGATGGCGCTAGATGTCCACCGTGTGTCCTCGCTAATGGACGGTCCAGATCTCATTGGGATTTCGCGGCTTACGCTATCCCAATTCTTACGACCTCGAGAACTCCGATTTCTTGATGGCCGATATCCCAACTGCTAACCCTTGTGCAGCTTCTATAGATCCGATGGCTGTCGGGTATCTATCCCAGATCTGACGACCCAGATCCGTTCTTCTCGTGCGCTCCTCCTAAAGAGGTTAAACTCTGCGCGACTCCTCCCGATCCAACGACTGACGGGATTTCTGCTTCACATCTGATGGTTTAGATCACTTCTTCTACATGCCTACTCATGTGCTTAACCTCTACGCAGTTTCTCCTGATCCAATGGCTGACAGGTTTTCAGTATGAGATCCGACAATTCTCAGTCTCTTCCTCCTATAAGCTCCTCCTGAGCTCCTTCTGGACATGAAATCCTCAACGGTCCAGATCTCTTCTTCCTATTCGATCTGACAGCTGTTGTTGCTCCCTCCTGAGCTTCATGTGATTTCTTCCTGCCTTGGGAGAATTTCCAAGGTTTCAAAGGCCTCGACCTTTGCTTCTTTCCTCTCTCTGCAAGCTCCTTCACCTTGAGCTTCGCCAATGTGCGTAAAAGTGTTGTTCCTCCTGAGATTCTCTTCTTCTCTTTTCCTACAGATGGAGAATATAATGGCCTCCTGGCTGAATGTTTGCTCAAGAAACCTCTTGCTGAGACTATAAGGGTATTCATCAACCCTGTGAAGATCCTCCAATGGAGTCTTCCTTCAAACTACAAAACTCAAAAGAGTCCTCTTCTCCTTTGTCGTCTGCACAATATCTCTATGCCCTCCTGGCAGAGTGTCTTCCCCACAGAACGTTCAGTAGTTCTGGGTTCCCTCTATGCACTCTTTGCACCTGCTCAATGCCCTCCTGGTAGATCTCTCAGAATCCTTTGTGATTCTGATATTCCTTCAACTCTCAACAGAGTTCTTTCCTTTGTGCACCCCTGTACACATGCTCAATGCCCACTTGGCAGAGCTCTATAGAACTCCTCAGAGATTCCGTCTTCTATCTGAACTCACAATTTAGTTCCTTCAACTGCACCTTGTGCCTGTGCTCAATGCCCACTTGGCAGAGCCTTCATAGAAATCCTAAGAGATTATGTCTGCAACTATGTCTTCTCCCACATAGCCTTGCCTCCAAGGTATTCAACAACCTTGAGGTCTTCTTCCTCTGAGCTATTGACTTCAATTCTTGTGCCTCAACACGTCTTTGTCTGACTCCGCAAAGTTCAGAAGTGCATCCTCTATGCACCGGTATTCAGAGACCGCAGTACTCTGTCACGCCCTCCTGGAATGAAACCTCAAAGACCTTCTCCTGAAATCACATAAACTCCTGCAGAATGCATCAACACACATACATTCACATCATACATAGAGGACACACACAGACATCCATTCAACACAGAAATGAAGGAAAAACTTCTCTATTTATATTAACAAATGGCAAATGCCTGTAATTACAATGTGTGCCTAAGCTCTCTCTGGCTCTTCTCAACTATTACTTTTTCAAAATGAGATCTAAAAATCTCTTTTACCTGAGGGCTCATTGAGCGCTTCCCTCCAGGTTCACCTACTCTATTCAATTACAATAAATGGTTGTCTAGTCCAGCATCTGGATCTAGATCTCAACCGATTTAGCATTAAATCCAATCCTATCTACAGCCTACACAAAGGCACGACTTCCATGGCTCATCAGCCTAGACATTAAATTACATTCAATTCAAATTTAAATGAGGTTGCACCTCCCTTTAATGCATGATTTGAATTCACGGACGTGGCTGGCTGGCTGATGTGGAGAGACGCTCCTGCATCAAAATCCTCAGCTGCAAAATCATGAGCTCCTTCTCATGCGCTTCCCCTCTAAGAGGTTGGAATCCCCCTGGATCCCAAATCATCCTTTGGAGCTGTTCATCTGCTCCATTCTGTTGTTGTTGTTGCTGCTTCTGCATTGCTACCGCTGCTACTGCTTCTCTTCTTCTCAGCCTCTCCTCGCTGGTAGTTTCTGCTAATCGGATCATCAACTCCATGATCTCTGTGATCACCTCATCCAACTACTCCAGTGGCTAGTCCTATTGTTGTAGTCACCTCAGCTGCAAAAATTTTCTGCAATTTGGCAGATCACTATGATCTCCCATGCCATCTTCTTCATCTTCATTTGTGGCCTCAAGTTGCCACTTTGCTACAGACTTCAGTTTTGCAGTCTCCTCCTGACTGAATTTCTATTCAGTCACCTTCCCTGACAGCTCAACTTCTATTAGCTCTCCTGCTGGCCCTAGATTGTTTAACCAATCCTCCAGCATCTTCAACTCCATCTCCCATGGAGTGATAACTTTATCTGCCTATTATTCGGCTTCCTTCGCTGCTATCTTCAGTGCTACAACTTCCTGCCTTTCATCTCCCTGGGCGAAATCATTGAGCCATTCCTCAGAACGCTCATTCTCTTTTCCTTCTTCTGCTGTCAGCTCCAATGCTACAACCCTTTTAGCTTGATGGCTGAAATCATTGAGTCATTCCTCAGAATTCTCATTCTTCCTTTCATCCGCTTGGGAAGTCTCAAATACCTGCTCCAATTCCTCCGTAACAATCATCGTCAGCTGTGACTGTTCTTCTGTTGTTGCTGCACCTGCAACACAAATTGTTGCCTCCTCCTGGGCACATGGTAGGAATATCCCAATTCCCCCAATCATCAAAATATCATCATGATCTTTCACCTCTATCAGTTGCACCTACTGATCCAAGTCCATTTCCGAATTTATGAGACCCTCAGACAGTCTCATCTACTCTGTCATCTCCTCTGGCTAATCAAAACTTACCTGCTCATCCCTGCTCACCTGGCAATATGGGATGTTTCCGCTGCCCTCCTGGCAGACTATGAGATCAACCGATCCCAACTTCATCAGCACTCCTTGCTGAATTGAATTCTCCATGAGACCTTCAAATGGCCTCAATTGTTCATCTCTGCCCTCCTGGTAGTATTCAATGCTTCTGCTTCCCTCTTGGCAGTCTTCAAGATCTCGCAGCGATCTCCTTTCATTGCCCAGCTGGCAATGTAAAATTCTCTGGTTGTCCTCCTGACAGTCCGTGAGATCCTCAGCTGATCTCAACTCGTTTCCCTCTTGGCAATCTGTAATTTCCTCTTATCTTCCCTCTTGGCAGTGCTTGAGATCCTCAGTTGATCCCCATTCAAATTCTTCATCATCGAGACCTCTCCCAGTCTCTGGTTTACATATCTCGATCGTCCTGTTAACAACCTCCGCTATCTTCTGACCATCAACTCCCTGACTAGTCATTTTTCTTTTCACTTCTTTCATGGGCCATTCATATACCCATCTTGGCTCTTTGTCCTGTCGCATCCTCAATGCAATCCTTTCTATGTCTGCCCTTAATTCAGCAAGCTTCTCTGCTTGGATCTTCCTCCTATGGCCTTTAGTAGTCATCTTGTTGTGTCCATCTGCCTTCCTGACAGATCTGCTGCTGTCACTCCGCATCAAGAGTGTCTCCAGCTTCATCTTATAGTCCTACTGACTGTCTCCTTGATTGTTGCTTTCCTGCAAACAATTTTCACAGAGCCCTCAGCACTTTGTCTTCTTCTTACTTCCTCTGTCTGTAATATACAAACAAAAACCCACTCTGATACCACTTGATGTGTATCAGAGTGCTCTCTTATCTCCTCTTCCTGCCTCTCTTGCCTGAAATATACAAACAAGCAGTTAGCTCTGATACCGCCTGACGCAAAGAGGTCTACCCTATCACCCCGCAGGGTCTCTTCACCTGACCTCCTGCTCACAGGATCGTTCAAAGTTCACGCTTTGAGCTGAATCCGCTCCTTAGATCCCCTGCTGGAATCCCTGTCGAATGCCCGATCCACAGGTCCTTTTTCTCGTACTCATGAAATTCAGCACGTTACCGTGGTTATCCCCAACTCTCTATCAGGGTTCAGGGTTTTTCCCTTCCTGTTGTCAAGAGTCACTGTATTCTCCAACTCCCGACTACCGATTCTCCGATGAGATCCTTTTCTCCACATGCTAGCCCTCCTGGCTCAGCTTCCAGCATATGACCACTTCCTCTGTGACCGTGGCCTTACCCCCTTTCATGGCTACTCCTATCAGGGTTTCGGGACTTTTGATGTCGTAAGTCACAAGTCCTCAGGAACTCCGATTTCCCGATTTTTCGACTCTTCGCCAAATTCCTGACACTTGTCCCTTCGAATGGATGGATCTAATTGTATCGGGGTTTTCACCTGGGATTTCCCCGATTTCATGTCCACAGGAATTCCGATTTCCCAATGCGCCAAAATGTCGATAGCTCTAGATCTCCGCCGCGTGTCCTCACTAACGGACGGTCCAGATCTCGTCGGGATTTCACGGCTTGCGCTGTCCCAATTCTTACGACCTCAAGAATTCTAATTTCCTGATGGCCGATATCCCGACTATTAACCCTCGTGCAGCTTCCATAGATCCAATGACTGTCAGGTATCTGTCCCATATATGACGACCCAGATCTGTTCTTCTCGTGCGCTCCTCCTCTAGAGGTTAAACTTCGTGCGACTCCTCCCGATCCAACAGCTGACGAGATTTCTACTTTAGATCTAATGGCTCAGATCACTTCTTCTGCACGCCTACTCCTGCGCTTAACCTTTGCGTAGTTTCTCCCGATCCAACGAATGACAGGTTTTCAGTATGAGATCCGACGGCTCTCGGTCTCTTCCTCTTGTAAGCTCCTCCTGAGCTCCTTCTGGACGTGAACTCCTCAATGGTCTATATCTCTTCTTCCCAGCCGATCTGACAGATGTTGTTGCTCCCTCCTGAGCTTCTTGCGATTTCTTCCTGCCTTGGGAGAATTTCCATGGTTTCAAAGGCCTCAACCTTTGCTTCTTTCCTCTCTATGTGAGCTCCTTCACCTTGAGCTTCGCCAATGCACGTAAAAGAATTGTTCCTCCTGGGATTCTCTTCTTATCTTTTCCTACAGATGGACAATATAATGGCCTCCTAGCTGACTATTTGTTGAAGCAACCTCTTGCTGAGACTATCAGGGTATTCAACAACCCTGTGAAGATCCTCCAATGGATTCTTCCTTCAAACTACAGAACTCAAAAGAGTCCTCTTCTTCTGTGTCATCTACACAATATCTCTATGCCCTCCTGGTAGAGTGTCTTCCCCACAGAACATTCAGTAGTTCTGGGTTCCCTCCGTGCACCCTTTGCACCTGCTTAATGCCCTCCTGGATGAGCTCTCAGAATCCTTTGTGATTCTGGTCTTCCTTCAACTCTCAACATAGTTCCTTCCTTTGTGCACCCATGTACACACGCTTAATGCCCACTTGGCAGAGCTCTACAGAACTCATCAGAGATTCTATCTTCTATCTGAACTCATAATGGAGTTCCTTCAACTGCACCTTGTGCCTGTGCTCAATGCCCACTTGGAAAAGCCTTCACAGAACTCCTAAGAGATTATGTCTGCAACTGTGTCTTCTCCCACACAGCCTTTCCTCCAAGGTATTCAGCAACCTTGAGGTCTTTTTCCTCTGAGTTGTTGACTTCAGTTCGTGTGCCTCAACACGTCTTTGTCTAACTCCACAGAGTTCAGAAGTGCATCCTCTGTGCACCGGTATTCAGAGACCGCAGTACTCTATCACACCCTCCTGGCATGAAACCTCAAAGACCTTCTCCTGAAATCACATAAACTCCTGCAGAATGCATCAACACACATACATTCACAACATACATAGAGGACACACACAGACATCCATTCAACACAGAAATGCAGGAAAAATTGCTCTGTTTATATTGACAAATGGCAAATGCCTGTAGTTACAATGTGTGCCTAAGCTCTCTTTGGCTCTTCTCAACTATTACTTTTTCAAAATGAGATCTCAAAATCTCTTTTACCTGAGGGCTCATTGAGTGCTTCCCTCTAGGTTCACCTACTCTATTCAATTACAATAAATGGTTGTCTAGTCCAGCATCTGGATCTAGATCTCAGCCGATCTAGCATTAAAGTCGATCCTATATACAGCCTGCGCAAAGGCATGACTTCCATGGCTCACCAGCCTAGACATTAAATTACAATCAATTCAAATTTAAATGAGTTTGTGCCTCCCTTTAATGCACGATTTGAATTCGCGGACGTGGTTGGATGGCTAATGTGGAGAGATGCTCCTGCATCACATAATGACCTTCGCAAGTCATGAATTGATTAACAATGGCTAATATATCATGCCACCTAGACTTAAAGGTAGTGACAGGCATACCTCTATCACAACTGACAATTTTCCTCGATGTGAATAGAAGCAGCCATGGCACTTCGTCCACCTTTGAATTCTTAAACCACCTCTACCCTTTAGCTGGTAAACCGATGGCTGAACTAAGGAATTCTTCATCCAGTTCAAGTTGGATGTCTCCAACCTTGGCCCTACATCCATCGAATGTGAGGGAAAACTGTTGGGCGACCACGAGGTTGAAACCCTCAAATTTTTGGATAAAAACTAACTAGCCACTATTCTCCAAGTATTCATGAGCGTTGTCAAATAGCACGAACATTTGGATGCCATTAGGTTCTATGCGCACTATAGGTGCCATAGGAGAGAGAACACAGTGATCAGGCTAAATGGAGAGGGGGTTAGACAGGGTATACACAGAACCGAAAGGTCACAGGTTTCCCCAAAACCAACAGAGGTAACCCGAGATACAAGGCAAACATTAATGCCTAAGTGTGCGAGGGTGGTGGAATGAAATGAACCATGCAAAACATTCATATAGAAATGTACAATCGACGACGCTATGGTGATTCAAATCACTATTAGTGTGTGTTAAAAGCAATGTAAACGACATGCCGAACAAACAACTATTGAAAACCATGATAAGTCGACCCAAATATTTGCACAAACAATAGTGTTTGTATGATTTAAAACAAAACAATATTTCGAATTTAGCACCAAAGATTTGACCATAAAATTTATGCGTTGTATGAAACCATTGCACCAAGGGTCTAATCACAATGTTAATGCGTTCTCATGAAACCATTGCACCAAGGAATTTGATCAAAGACAATAGAACATCAAACCACCATTGTATCAAGGACTCAATCACAATCACTAGAATACCATTGCATCACAAACTTATAAAATGAAGTCATATTAACAAAAATGCAAAGTGAGTAAAGATTTGGTGTCTTGCCAACTGTGTGACCATCACCACGTTAGAGGTGAAATGACCACATAAACAAGAGTAACCATAATAATCCAATGACAATTTTAATGCCATTGACATGACTTCGAACTCAAGGCTTTCACGCTTGCAGTCATGAAAACGAAAACAAAAGGCAGGTGTGAAAATGCGCAAAATAAACATGTCATTTTATTCAAAATATTGTGATGAGTATTAAGGGTTCAAAAACCCTTGTGTAGGCAGATCATAAGGAAAATATAGAAATGCAAAATGGCTACCAACAAGACCAAATTGCGGAAAGAGAGGGGCCAAGCAGTTCTGGAGTTCACTAATACCTTCCATACCTTGCGCACCAAACTGGGTATTAAAGACTCATAGAGGCATTTGGTTCCGAAATACTGTGGGGCTCTACACAGATACATCTAGTCTGAAATGGATTTTCTGGACATCTCATCACTCAGTGCTTCTTATCGATATGTTGTTAAAGTTGAGCAAAAATTTAAGCACCAGAACAAATGGGAATTCGGGTCTGCAAATCTGCAACAACCAAAGTATGACAAAGACGACCCTAACAAAAAGTCTCCCAAAAACCAGTCCAATACACAGGAAAAGAAGGGTCACGAGAAGACAAAGAAGGACACTAGAAAATGGTGTGATTTCCACAAAATCCCCTGACACAACACCGATGAATGTCGCTTAAAATAGTCATTAGTGGCTGTTATCCATGATTTTGGTTGTCATACTGATGTAATTGTGATGGAGAACTCAAGCTCTTCACTACAACACTTTCCTGAGTAAAGTTACCTTTGTCCTTTTCCAGAAATCATACTTTTAAGGGAGGTTCACAAGCTACCTATATATTTGCCTGTGAGAATGCATGATTCTCACGGGATGCATTAAGCTGGGGTGCAAGAAGTTCACACTATACCTAAATATCAGGGTGCGAACATCTTCTAAAGAGAGGAAAAAGATAAAATCTTGAACCTTCTAGAAGGGAATCTTCTAGAAGGGTGAGTTGGCGTTCGAATGATCATCTAAGTACTGGCTTTCCTGATATCTTGGGATATTTCCTATCCAAGTAACTAATCTATCTTCTCCTATATATTGAGAGGGATTCTCATGGAAATGGTTAAGAACAACAAGAAAGAAAATTAGCAAGAGAATTATTGGAGAACTAGTGCAAGATTGTATGAAGGACTGATGCTACAGCAGTTAGAGACACCAACAAGGTTATCAAAAGTGGTTGACTTTCTTCATGCATGATCAAGTGTGTGTGTCAGAGCTAGGAGCCATCGAAAGGAGATCTACAACATCAAGGCTCAGGTTGTAAGTCTTTCTTTCTATCAATTTAATACAGTAATATGTCCCTT
>SNQJ01S0110823.1:5341-15398 GCA_010110895.2 Picea sitchensis | reverse complement strand
AATCCAATATGAAAGTTTACATCTCATAAATATTAAAAATATGCATTTTTTTCTAAATTTTAAATGAATTTCAGCCTACGAGCATGTAATAAATAAGAAAAAAGAATTCATTCTTTGAGAATTTGGTTATTTAGTTTAAATTTATATCTTTTTTAGGGGTTTTTTATTAATATTTTTGAGGTTTTTGCACTATTTTTCTTCAGTTTACGGGTAGACATGTATCAAATGAATGATGTATATTATCAAAGAAAAAAAAAAGGTTGACCATAGATATTGGTACTGTAGAGAAAATTCATCAAATTATGTATTGCTCCCAAGTTTACATAAACCAAATGCCAATACAATCAACTCTTGCTACTATCATTCTACATACCATCAACATGTTAGTGAAAGGGTTGATAGTTTCTATGTTGCCTCAATTTCTTTACCATTAGTAGGGGTGTGACACATCATATTAGATCCATAAAGTAACAAATACAAATGATAATTCCTTTTTCAACCCCCCTGTATAATATCATGTTCAATATCAACAGCCTTTAGGTTATACATAAACATCATATCCTTATATAAATACCCTAAATCAAAAAATGATATTAACAAAGAAAATTATAATTTCCATAACCACGCTTAGTTTTTTAACATCTTTACCAATGAACTTCCTCTAACTAGCAAGTAACACAGCTCCCTTCAACTGGACTACAAACATCTCTTTACCCAAATAATATTCAGCATTAGAGCAGAGAAGGAACAAACAAGTTTTTGAATATATTGTCACATGTACTCACTCTCATAAATTGGGACATGCAACCAAACTACTCTAAGAAGAAACGATGCAGATAAAAAAGCTCATGGAAAAAACAATGAGTTGATCCTAGCAGTACAATGAGATAAATATTTTCAAATTGCTATGTAGGCACAGTTATGGAAGGACAACTAAAAAAAACTATTACTTTGCAACCATGTTGCAACCAGGGAAAAAAGGAAGAGCAAAAAGAACACCATGAAATTACAAATAGTAGAAAAAAATCCTTATTCTTAATGCCATGAGAATTTCAGCTTCCAAATCATCATCCAGAAGATTTCTAACATGTCCAAATACTCATGGAAGAAGCTTTGATACTCGCTTAGTGATATGTAGTTTTTTTTTGAGTTGCATCCTCATATTCAACCTAATACAAAGGCATATATCACATTAACATCCATTCTTATTTCTTAAAATCTCAAAACATGCATGGTTTCAATTAAAAACATTCTTTCAACTTCAGGACACTCCTGCAAAGAATTTAAAGAAAACCATCTGCCTTGATGCAATATAAGATGCACACCAACTTCGACTTCATTGGATTGAGCCTATAGAATATGACACTATTTGTATAACTCCCTCAAGACAAAACCACCAAGGTGTCTCCATGAAGAAAAAATTCCCATTGATGATTAATAAAAATCATGAATGGAAATTAGAATAGAATATTGTAGTTTTATATAAAGGCAAAATAAAACCAACAATAGTTGGTTAACATTTAGGCTTGGTAGTTGGATGATACTTGAATATTACATGTATTCAGTAGGAATAATGAAACAAAATGTGTGAGAACCAACTGTTGTAAAAAAACTTCTAGTAATCCAGTCAACGGTCAACTTTGAATGTAATGGAAGAAAGTGATTAATCTGCAACTAATGTACTCTTCATGTGATTATTGGTTCTTTGTTGTATTGTTTCCTTTGTTATTGTTATTCAATGGTTAAAAAAAGGCCATAAACATTGGTTTTGTTTCCCAAAGAATCTGGGTCGGCCAACAAGAGGCATAATAGGAATGTGGGCAAACAACCTGGGAAAAAATGTAACTTGTAACGACTGACATTTAAGAAGGAACCCAAAGAAATTATAGGCAAAGAAAATTGTACAGAAAAAGAGTAGTTTTTGTATCCTCGTGGTGACTTGATGTTAAGAGGGATTAGCCTAAACAATAATGACATATTAGTATCCAATTGAAACACACCTCAGACATTCATAACATGTTGATTCTTGTAGCATCGGACAGGTACTTCCACACGGGTGTAAGTGTCTAGACGTGTGGAAGTCGTCCAAATCCTTCAACCTTAGTAATTTACTTTAATTAAAGGAATTATTAAAGTAAAGTGTTTTTAATAATTAAAGTGAGTTTAATTTAATGAAATGCAAAAGTTATTGGCATTAATGAATTAAATGAATCTTAGTCATTGATCTCAAGTGAGGTGAGATCTAATATCAATCGTTAATCACTTTGGAGATTAGGGTTATGTTTGATTCGGTCATAACTCAAGAGTACAAAAGCAAGGCTAGGTGAAGGAGAAAAACATCCACTTGAAGAGAAAATGCCTTTTTCTCAAGTGCTTGAGTCACGAAGGACTGTGACTCAAGGTGATCACACATGGAGAGAAAAGGAGGACTTTTTCTCAAGTACTTGAGTCACAAAGGACTATGATTCAAGGGGATCTCAGAAAAGGTGAAGAAGGACTTTCATCTAGAAGTCAAGTCCAAAGGAAGAAAGTGAAAAGGTTTAGTTGAGGTACCAATAGATAGATCTAGCGTGGATCTGATATACCAGTAGGTAGATATAGTAGATATGAGGTACCAACAAACAAATCTACTGTATATTTGAGAGACCAACAGGTAGATCTAGTAGATATGAGGTACCAATGGAAAGATATAGAAAATATGAGGTACCAACAAAAAGATCTAGTGCAGATCTAAAGTACCAATGGGAAAATCTAGGAGATCTGAGGTACCGGTGGAAAAATATAGATCATATGAGGTACTAGAGGACATATCTAGTGCAGATCCAAGGTAATGATGCAGAGCCCCACCTACTCCTGGGTTCTGTGTAACCTCCCGGTCTAGGATCGTTCAAAATCAAGGAGTCAAATTGTCTCTCAGGCCCCTGCTAAGCCCCAAAAATTACTTACCACATGCCTTTGTCTCTCACTCTGTGAAGGTCCTACACATCCAAACCCCCCAGGCACTTTATATAATCCCTTTATCCTTAAAAACCAAATTCAATCCCTATCTCCTTTTCTACGGTCGAAACCCGCATATGACCATAGGCTCAAAACAAGGTGGCTAACAACGCACTTTAATTCAGAGCTTCGNCCAAACCCCCCAGGCACTTTATATAATCCCTTTATCCTTAAAAACCAAATTCAATCCCTATCTCCTTTTCTACGGTCGAAACCCGCATATGACCATAGGCTCAAAACAAGGTGGCTAACAACGCACTTTAATTCAGAGCTTCGTTCACTTAAGGATCTAGAAGTTTCAATAGAATATCACATCAATCGTTTTGAACACTTGAACTAGAGGAGTGTCAGACCATAGCAAGGATCAATGGCTCACAGCATCCCCCACCAACATATGGTGAGGATTGACTTCGATAAATCGGTCTTCGACAATTCTTCCCACTCCAACACCTTATTCTCCCGAAGCACCGAACCCCGGACTAGATTAGATGACTCATATTCTCCCTCCAAATCGACATCTTCTATCCACTCCACGCTCTAGGCTTCGAATCTTCCAGACTTCGATATTTTTAATAGATAGGAAACACGTTCCTCCTGAATAGAAAATTTGTGAAGTGCCAAATTACTTTTCGTATCAATGGCTCAAAATTCCCACTGAGATCTACAGTTGCGATGATCTCTGGGACTTTGGAGCTTTAGGAGTCCTCACTTCTACAAACTACAATTTCATGAAATGTTGAATCAGTAGAGGCAAGATCTTACCTCCACTTGTCYCTCGCAATTGAACGTATGAGATCTTCTTCGGGACTCCGGCCTTCGAGCCTTCCCGACTGCTAATACTTCCAACCCTTTGGACTTCGGATCTGTTGCCACATGTTCTCCTCCAGTGGAAAATTGTGAAGAACTCTGCCCTTCAGGCCTCTGGGAATCCTCCCAAACACTACACCTTGTTCTCCCCGAACCCTAAACTAATGAAGTGGTAGATCTTCTCCACGTTTCCTTGCTCGATCAATGATCGATATTTACTTTGGCTCCCAACCCTTCAAGAGCTCTCAAATCACCTCAATATAATTCCTCTTGAGTGTTGGACCTCCAGAACTCTCATATGTAGTGCCACGTGGCCTTATCATCAAGGACCTAGATGAACTCTACTCTTCGGAGCTTCAAGAGACTTGAAACCCTCAACACCTATACTCCACTTTCTCCAGAGTACAAGATCTTTGAACCCAGATATATTTTTGGCTTTGGGAAACTTGTCAATTGTGTTATCTAACTGGTTACCTCGGTTCAGACAACCCAGATCCACTCTGGGATTTGGGACTTCGGGAAACTTGTCCCCTCTACACCCAAACATGAAACACTCTGAATTCACAAAGTCCAAAGGACTTCCAGGCTTAAAACATGTACTACTTACTTGGATCAAATGGATGTATATCCTTGCACCTAGATCCAATGGACGAGATTTGTCCTTCTCCTCTGTGTGCTCCTCCTTCCATTTAGACTTTGATCCAATGGTTGAGATCTTCTCCCACAGTCAGTCCAACGGTTCCTCTAGCTTCCTCCTCCTTTGTTGTCTGTGTTTTCCTTCTAGTGAAGGATTCTTTGATAAAATTCAAAGGTTATGGCCCCTGATCTCCTCAAGAAAGGTTGTCTGCTTGGCCTCTGCTCGTGTTAAACCTCCTGAGCTTGAAATGATTAAAGTTCAAAGAGTCTCAGCCCTTTGTTCCTCCAGATGGTTTCTCACACCTTTCTGGCACTCGCGCTCTCCCTCTTGAGCTTTGTCACTTGAAAAAATTGACCTTTGGCACTCTCTCTGCACCCTCTAAAATTCTAGAGACTTCAGACTTGAATATTTTTATGAAAATATTCTTACGCGCTTCTTGCACTTTCTCCCGAAATATGACCCTTAAAAGGTCCTTAACCTCTGCACACCTTGCAAGGTTTTTGTGCACACTTGTACTAACTCTCCTGAGATTTGAATTCTAAAAATGTTCTTGCACAATTCTTGCACTCTCTATGAAAACTTATATTTCTCCCCCTGAGCTTTACCTTCTGGTGTTCCCCCTTGGCAATCTTCTCATAGAACTCAAAATAGATTTCCTGTGCACTCCTTGTGCTTGCTCAATGAACTCCTTGCAGAGCCTTCTTCCTTAGAGTGTTTAGTAACTCTAGTGTGCCTTCTCTTGCACTATCTTCCTCAGAGTGTCAACAACTCTGATGCACACTCCTTGCACAATTTCTCTCTTATGAGTTTGAGAATGATTATGGTGTGCCCACATGGCACACTCTTCTCTGAACTTCAAACAGAGTTCAAGTGCACTCCTTGCACTGGCTTCACAGAGTATTTCAATTACTCTGGTGTGCACTCCTTGCACAAGCCCAAGAGCCTAGAACTACTAAGAATCTACCGATAGAGAATTTATATCCCATTCCTGCAAAAGGAAACACACATGCACTAGAAGCATTAATGAACACACAGTAAACATTCATAAAATGAGCATTCATCAAATAGATAAATACACAAAAATTCATATGCAGAAAAAATTTCTTTTAATATTAATATTTAAATGCTTCTATACAAATGTTTACAAAGTTGGACTACAACAGAGTCTTCAACTCTTCTCATCTCCTATTCTCATCCACTAACTCCCTCATGAATTTTTGATACAAATATCTTTTTAGAAAAGAGGGGCTCCTCGAGCCTTCCCTCCAACTACCCACATTAATTTACATTCAATTACATTTAAGAAACATCTAATCTAAATCAGGCTTACAATACACACAGGCTCGACAATCCTTGAGCCTTTAAACTTAAATTACATTGAATTTTTAATTTATGCTCAAAATTTGAGAGGATTGGTGCATCCTTCTTTGGGATATGCTCCCTCCTAGTGCATTGATACATTGTCCGTTGACACATTTGATGAGGTGGAGTGATGCTCCTGCATCAAGTACCATCGGGTAGATCTAGCAGATCTGAGGTACCGACACAACAAGCAGATCCAATAAATCTGAGGTACCAACATATATATCTAGTGCAAAGTTGAAGTACTAGTGGAAAAATGTAGTGTAGATATAAGGTATCATCAAGCAGATCTAGCAAATCTAAGGTACCAACAGGTAGATCATGCACATCTAATGACCAACAAGAAAATCTAGTAAATATTTGAGTGTACAACAGGCAGATCAGGGATAAATTAGCAGAGGGTTTCTTGAGGGATTGAGTCGCCAAGTTTGTTGTATTTGTATTTTACCTCAGTGAGTCATTTTCCTAGTAAGGGAGCCCTTGTAAGCTTGGAATCATTATCTAATGAAAAGATGACTTGAAAGGAAGATTTTTTTTTGTGTGCATGTGTGAATTTTGGTTTCCAAATTTCTTTCATTGTTTTATTTATTTCCAGCCGGTATGTTTTGTTTTGTGTGTTGTAATTTAATTATCAGCAAGGAAAAACATAAGGCAGTAATTGATATAGGTGTTGCGGATAGGGATATTTCAACATAACATTGGGTGTGAAATGAAGAGAATAAGGAGACATCCACGAAATCTGATCAAAGATGATCAACAACATTTTTGAGATCACGAAGCTTAGGGATCAATTGTAATTGTATGCTTATTAGACACCCAAGTTCTCACTGCAGCTTGGGAAGTCCATACCTGACACTCAGATATTTTTCAATAATCACTAAATATCAGCACATGATTTCACAGTGGAAAAAAAATTCTTTTGAGGTGGAGAGCTTGGGCACCATTGATCTTTCTTGGGAAGCAACTTGAACATGGAAGGATTTTTTCATATAAAATATTCACAAGGAATAGATGGTCCACCTTGTTCTTCGGTTGCATGGCGGTATGTAAATTTTTGTTAAGACTTCTATTGGGAGTAATATCACTTGAAGTTGAAAGTTCTGACTCAATTAGTAATGTCAAGGCAAAGATTCAGGGTAAAGGGAATACCTCCATATCAACATAGGTTGGTCTTTCTAGGGAAGCAACTTGAAGATGGAAGGACTCTTGTAGATTACTATCAAATGAAAGGTAAGAAACGTGAAACGAGTTTATTATACTTTTAGTTCAAACAAATTTATATAGTTAGGTACAATAAAAGTTAAACATCTTAAATTCCAAAAAAAATGTTAAAAATTCAAGGATCAAAATGATAAATCTATGAAATAAAAAAACTAATTAATACAAATGTTGAGAGTATTATCACATTTAATTGAAAAGAGATATACAAATTGATTTAGAGAAAATTAAGTAAGCCGAAATAAATAAATAAAGTCTTAAACAACATAAAATTATACAGACACACACACAAAAAAAATAAAAAAATTAAAATCATTATGAACTTTTTCTTTTTTGGAAAATAAATATTCAAATTACTTCATACAAATTAATAAAAATTAATAATTTAAAAACAAAAATAATTATTCTCCACAATTTACAACCAAATCATGTACAATAACAAGAATTTAAAAAACCATAAAAATAATAAAATAATTGGAAAAAAATAAAATAAAAATAATATATATATATATATAATAATTAAAAATTAATAATTTAAGAAAAAAAATAGTCCAGTAGAATGTTCTGAAGTTTTACATCCAGATGCAGAGTAGAAAGTCTGGACTCCTCATGCAAGTACGCAATATTTGTTCTTCCAATCCAGCTGCTTCTTTGAGTTGAACAACCATCTATCAAGAGATCCATTGATGATATGGTGGTGATTTCTGCGCAAAACTCCCTCCATCCCTGCCCCACTAGATTAGCTAAAAGTTTAATGGAAAAACTGTAGGTCATGTACTTGTGTCCAAAAAAGAAGTTGGATCGTGCGGCTATGCAATTTCCAAGTGGCAGATACCCAACGCTAGGATCGTGCAGGAACTGTATCATTTTCGTAGTATGGTTGGATAACCGACTCGTTCGATTTTTGACACGTGGCAACTATCCAATGGCCACATCAAACACTCAAGACCTCGCCACGTGGCAACTATCCAACGGCCAAATCCAGCGGTTTAGATTTGACCACGTCGTGTGCATCCAATGGTTAGGTCCTTTAGTCTGATCTCGCCACATGGCATTTATCCAACGACCAGATCTGGCGACTATGATCTCGATATGTGGCACACATCTAACAGTTGTAATATCACCACGTGGCATGCATCCAATGGCTAGATCTAGCGGCTACTATTCCACCACGTGGAATTCATCCGACGACTAGATCTCACCACATGGCATAGATCGAACGGCTAAATCCAACAGTCTCTATATGGCCACGTGGCACACATCCAATAGCCATATCTAATAGTTCTGATCGTGGCACATGGCATGCATTGAATGGACAGATCCGGTGGCTTTGATTTCGCCATGTGGCATGCATCGAACGCTTTGACATCCAACGGGTCTAAGATTTCCATGTTGCGAGATCTGATGAATTTGATCTTGCCATGTGGCACTCGAACGATGAGATCTGATGACTTTGGTCTCACCACGTGGCACGCATTGAACGGCTAGATCCGACGGCCCTGAGCTCGAGATGTGGCATGCAACCGATCGTTAAAAATCTGGCGGCTCTGAGTTTGCCACGTGGTGTGCATCGAAATGGCCAAATCCAACCACTCTAATCTTTCCATGGGGCATAGATTGAATGGCCAAAATGGTTGGCTCTAATCTCGCCAAGTGGCATGCATCGGATGACCTTATCTTAAAATTGTCTTATAATGGTTGACAAAAATGAAATGTTGGTGAATGTGGGATATATCACAGATATATTGTTGTAATTTATCACTCCCAACCATGACCAAGAACTTCTCTACCTACGTTCTCAATTGAACTGAGACACCCACACAGTGAATAGCTTGTAGGATCACGGGTATATTGTTACAATTTATTGGTATTGCATAGACAAGTACTATGTTTTTGTATGCAATTTGGTGCTCTGCTGTAATAGTGGATACCTTGATTTTTGTTAACGGATAATCTGTTGTAACAATGTTTATTTGAAATGGCTATTTTCTAATGTGTCCATAAACATGAAACAAGGCAATGCCTCGTCAGTTTCTGAAATGGATAAGGTGGATGTGGACGCCTTTTGCAATAGTGCCGCTAACTTAAAGGGAACGATTCTTAAAGTGGAGGATGTTGTAGAGGTAGATATCTATTTTAATGCTATTTGTCGATAAAGTTAGCTGAGAGGCCTTTTCTGAACCTATCTGTGTTAAAAAATGATAAAAGAGAGGAAGATTTGGTGAAACTTATCTTTCAAATCACTTTTTCCAGAATGCTCTCTATTCTACTACAGTTGTCTTCTTCCAGTGTATTTTTGGTCATGTTTCACAAATAAGGAAGAATGTTTCGCTCTCATAACAGGAATCAAGAATCATATGTGAGTGAGGTTAGAAACATGGCAAATTTTTTACATTAGAAAATTTTTAAACCTTCACCCATAAAATATAATTAGGATTCAAATAAAATAAAATATTTCCTTTTCATTACCTAAAACAAGATCACATATATATGATATTTCATCGTTGACTTTCCATTGTTCCATTATGCATTCGCCCCAAAATTTTCAAGATTTTCAGACGGTTTAGTTCATTTGCTCGAAATTTTTCAATATTTTCAGAGGGCTTAAGTGCATTCGCCTGGAATTTATCTAGATTTTTAGAGGGTTTGTTGCATTCACCCTAAAATTTTCAAAGCTAGTTTGATGCATTCATCTTGAATTTTTTTATCAATTTGGTGCTCTTGACTTGGATTGGTAAGTGTTCTATGGCATATCTTTGGCCTTTTATCCACAAGTCATTTTTTACAAATTTTCACCCTTGAAGTTTAAGATGATCTTTGTGGCAAAATAGTGTATCGATCTAAAATGAGATATTCAAGCAGCTTCTCAAATTTCATGGAAGATTTGATGTTAAGAATTTTTTTTACTTGTTTTTGTTTCCTGAATAATAATTTTGGGCATTTCAAGGGTTTTTTGAATTTTCCATTGGTTTGTATTCCCTTTACTAAAAAAATATTTTGTAGATCTTGCAATTGTTTTTTAGTTAGATTTTTAAC
>SNQJ01S0110822.1:25380-46119 GCA_010110895.2 Picea sitchensis | reverse complement strand
CAATACAATGCCAAGAGATAACTCAAGCTAATACAAAAGATCCTCTCCCAAAGATGCGCCACTCTCTCTCTCTCTCTCTTCTCCAACTGCAATTCTGAAACTTGTCTCTTAATGAGCAAGTGTGGTGTGTGTCTAAGTGAGGCGCTAGCCTCCTTATTTATACAAGACTAGCACGTGTGAAGTGTCTCTTCACTGGCAGGGCCGACTTCTCCAACTGGGTGGTTATAACCACCTTTATTATATTTCGGGGCCTCTTGATATATTCTGGGACCGACTTCTTCTTTTGCCTTTTACAATTACATAATGACCAATCCACAAAAGGGGATTTGGTCCTTATACAATAGCCGACATGATCAATCCACAATGGGGATTGATCCAAGAATAATATATCAAATAATAATAAGAATACACTTTGCGGTTACATTATTTTAACACCAATCACTATCTCCTTAAGCACATTAAGTGCCCCATGGTGTATGTGAGCCATCCTTCTATGCCATAACTCTCCCATATCATTATTGCTACTTATCAATACCTAAGGTGACTCAAACTGCAACCTGTATAACTTGTGCGACCTGATCCCTATCATCTCAGCTTGCTTCGACCCCCTAGGCTGAATGTACACTTTCGGTCCTCTGAAAGACATCATACCCCTTGTCCTGAAGCGTTGAAACTTATATCAAGTTCTTTGTCATCCCTGGTACGAACAGCATGTTTGTAAAACTGAATGTCTTGCATGACTCTCTATGAAAGGTGGTTGTCCCTCGTCCTAGTAGAGTACATTTGGAATTATTCCCCATTTCTATATCGAAAGTCATCTCCTCCTCTCTGAAGCTAGAGAAGTGTTCTCTAACTCCTGTCATATGATATGACGCACCACTATCAATATACCACACCCCTGTGGCCTGTGTGCTTGAGCTAGAGAGGCAAGCAATAAGTGAGAAATCCTCATCAAATATGGAAGAAAACTCATCAATGTATGTTGAAGCCATTGTCTGAGACTTCTTCTTATCTTTCTTCTTGTTAGGACATTGACTGGCATAGTGTCCTAGTTTGTGACAAGCAAAATATTTAACTTTGCTCATGTCACGTTTCTTCTCTCCTTTGGAGGTCTGCCACTTCCTGAGCCTTTCTTGGTTTTAGCTTTGCCCTTTCCTGCAAGAGCAATATTCTCTTCTTCCTCACCCTTGTGATAATTGTTGCTACCACTAAGAGATGCTAACCTCAACTCTTCTTGCATGAAGTTATCCCACAATCGATCCTAGTCTAGAGTGTGTTCCCTGGCAACAATGCCTCTCACAAAGACATCCCATGACTTGGAGAAGCCATTCAAGGTTATCCTCACAAGTTCAGTGCCATCCACAGTCTCTCCAACAGCTGCCAAATTTCATCCTTTACTTGCCTGAGTTTGGTGAGGTAGGAGGATACACTTTCCCCCTTACCCATGTTGAGGTTTAAATTATGGTACAGTTTAATGATGACTTCCCACATCTTCCTAGTTGTAACCAATCCTTAGAGGTGAGGGACAATATAGTCATGGACCCCATCTAAGATGATACACCTTGCCTTGGCATCATTCTTCTTGTGAGCTTCAACTTGTTGTGCATCAGTTGGAACTGCAATAGTCTTCTCTGCAAATTCCTTGAGCCCGTACTCCTCTAATGACAACAATATACGCTCCTTCCAAATGCCAAAGTTAGATGCCCCCTCTAACCTATCTTCAAATCTAATACCTGAGATTGACATATCTCTGAAACCCTGTTGTTACAACCTCTTGGATGTAAAGAATATTGTTGGCTGAAAATTCCCATGTAAACCCTTGGCTTCCTTCTCAGAGGCAAAGCTATGATACCATGTTAATTTTCTTTATGCTCAGCAAACTAATTTCTAAATCTAATAGATATTTATACCCAGAACAACAACAAATTTTAATTCTGATCTATGAAACAAAAATAAAAGTGAGCAAAATAACCTTGCAATGCAAAACGGAAAATTGAAAGCAATCACACAAATTTCAGACACCATAAATACCCTGGAAACCCCAACTCCGTGGAAAACTAGCAAATGAGGGTTTTATTATTAGCTTCAACAAATCCAAAAAATGTATACAATAGTGCCAAACCTGGCAATACAATCCACATAGAATTTTTGCTTGGATCTGAGCAGATCTGAGCCTATGGCTCTAAGACTCAAACTCCTGCCTCACGGCTTTGCTATCTGCTTGTGATGTGGGTAGATGTGGTTGGGGGAGCTCACGGTCCCTATGATCTAGCAAGATCTGTGATGGAAAGGTTTGGCCTTGCCTCCTCTCCCTCACGGCTTCAACGACTGCCCCAAACTCGACCCCTTGCACCCCTCACATAACCTATGCACCAGTCTCGACCCTCACGCCCGTAGCATGAAGGGACTCGGCCATTCTCTCTCTCCCTATCTCACGGCTTGGCTGGAAATGAAGGTTGGTCGCTTCTCCCTCTTGGTCTCCTAACTCTTCCAAGAATCCTCCTCACCTTCAATCTGTAGCTGAAAACCCTCAGTGTCAACTTTACACGTGTATCTCCTCAAGCCACCCCTTCTCCTTTTATATCTCTGGCTCGTTGATTCAACGGTGGAGATTAAATCCCCCATAATGTAAAATCAATGGCTGTGATCTAATCCGAAACTAACTTTGACTTTTGGATAAGATCAAATAAGCTTCTAACAAAAGGTTAACTAATACTGATTAATTATTATCATTTCCTAGATTTAGACTTAGGAAATATTTAAATTACACTAATCAGATTAATTAAACTCATTTTCCTAAGTTAAACTTAGGAAAAATTTAAATGACTCGGGGAAACATTACTTCTAGTGTTTCTTGTTTGCGTGACATCTCGCCTAAGCAAGAACACCTATCTGAGCTACAATATTTCAACAAGTTGAAACAAAATATTTAGAGCAAAACAAATGAAATGTAGTTGCGGAAAGCAAATAGATAGAGCAAGACAGATGGAAATATAGTTGCAGAAAGAAAATAAACAGAACCAAAATTGGAAGATAACAGCAATAAGCAAACCTTTACTGATATTCAAAACTAGATGCAATCTTCACGTGCCTCTTTGAGGGGGCAATTTGCAACATGAAAAAAGATCCAAATACAATAATATTCACTTAACAACCAACTAAATACCTTCTACTACAATATATAGTTTCTAATTTACCAAAACCCTAACCACCTACTAGACCTCCATTAATGAGGCCTCAACTACTAACTAGTGGACCTTCTTTAATGAGGCCAATTACATTTATTTATATCACACTCTACTACCTCATGCGGCCTTATTTAATAAAGATGGCCTCTTAATACATTAATTAACAATCTATTCCACTAACCAAGGGAGTTAGGGTAGGACCCTTGTTGATGTTAGTGGTAGCATCGGACAGGTATTTCTGCACAGGTCTGTGTCTAGACGTGTGGAAATCATCCAAAGCCTTCTACTCTTGAATTTACTTTAATTAAAAGAATTATTAAAGTAAATTGTTTTTATTAATTAATTATGTAATTAGTTAATTTAGTTATTTCAGAAAATTCTAAAAGTTACCATGCATGCAATTTTAGAATGTAATTATAAATCTCAAGTGAGATAAGAAATAGATTATAACTCACGATTATAAAAGCAAGGCTAGAGGAAAGGAGAAAGACACTTGATAGATTCAAGGAGATCTTGGATAGGGAAGGAGAAAGACTTCCATCTAGAGATCAGGTCGAGGAGAAGAGAGAACAAAGGCTTAAGCAGGTGGGTTTCAGTCTGAGGAAGCCACGGGAGAGTGTCAGATCGTACGAAACTTGTCGTACAAGTTTTTCGTACGGATACACGGCACACAGTGTAGATAGTCACGTATATACGCGATTCACAAGAAGGCGAATCGTGTATGCCTCGAAAAGTGTGCCAGAACTGGTTATACAACAGGTCAGACCTTGCCATGTTACTTTGCAGTTGTATTTCTCTCAGTGGACCATTATCCCTGTTATGGGAGCCCTGATTTTAGCATAATAAAATCATTCTCAGCACTGGTTTTCCCTCCGGGGTTTTTCCAAGGGTTTCTACCCGAAAATATTGGTGTTTATATGTGCTTGATTTGGTTTCCTTGTTTACGCTTCCACTGCATGTTTAGTTGATTACTCAATTGTGCATTTAGTAGATAAAGTGATTTTGTTTTGAGCTAATTGTCGGGTGCTGAGTAGGAGAAATTTCAACATGGTATCAGAGTAGGTGCTCTGAAGGGAAGTCGGATCCATAGCAGATTCATAACCAGCAGGAGGAAATCAAAGGACGGTTTTTTTGGGAAATAGTCGTACTGAGGCAGAGCTAAGTTTTTGCAGGTGTGCGGAGGCATACGCGATTCACAGAAGACGCAGCCGTGTACATACGTGATTTGCAGTGTGTCAAATCGCGTATATACGCAATTTGCAGTGTAGACAGTCACGTACAGGTCGTACAAATCAGTATAGGGGCAATTTTTCAGCAACAAGTTATTTCCAGGGCAGTTTATCAGGTTTTAGGGATGGTAGCAGCACCGTTGAGAGTTGAAGACAAATTGGATGGAGCATCCAACTTCCTATCTTGGAAAGCAAGAGTGACTTTGGCGTTGAAGGAGTATGACCTTTGGTAGTTAGTGGATAAAGCAGTTACTCCACCGACAAATCCAGTAGCTTTAGATGTTCACAACAAGAAGGAGATCAAAGCAGAAAGGGTCCTCCTAGATTCAGTGAAGGATCATCTAATCCCTCATCTAAACGAGAAGAAGACTACCAAAGAGATGTTTGATGCCCTGGTAAGTTTATTCCAGAGAAAGAACATGAATAGGAATATGGTCTTAAGGAATAAACTCAGATCGCTTCAAATGTCTAGATCAAATAATGTTACCAGCTATCTCATGAGGATCACACAAGTACATGATCAGCTTACAGCCATAGGAGAGAAAAGTGAGGATGCAGAGCTCGTGAATGTGGCACTGAATAGTCTTCCCAAGTCATGGGAACCATTTGTTCAAAGAGTTTGTGCTCGAGAAAATATCCTAGATTGGCAGAGACTTTGGGATGATTGCATCCAGGAAGAGACTCGGGAGGAGTCGAAGGGAAACAAGCAGGGAGGTAGTGAAGAGAACTTGGCTCTTGTTAGTAAGACAAGGAGGGGCAAAGGAAAGCGTTCTAGCAAGAAGGGTAAGAGTGGTGGAGGATCATCACAGCTAAGGAAGAAGAAGGACTTGAGTAAAATCAAGTGTTTCTCATGTCATAAGAATGGACATTATCCATCTCAATGTCCGGAGAAGAAGAAGAAGGGTAATGGAAAGACGCAGACAACAGCTTCAGCAGAGACGCAACTTGATGAGTTTGCAGCGAAATTTGAGAAGGATTACTCAATAGTTTCTTGCCTTTCTACTAGCACTACAGTGAGGAGTGCTTGGTTTTTGGACAGTGGTGCATCTCATCATATGACAAAAGCACGGGAGTTATTTAGCAGTCTGACGGAAAGAAACTCAAAGGTTCATGTGGAGTTTCATGATGATGCCAAGTATGCAGTAAAGGGAGAGGGAACAATTACGTTCCAGCTCGAGTCAAGAGGTTCGTTCGATGCCCATGATGTGCTTTATGTACCAAGTGTGAAGAAGAATTTGCTTTCAGTCTCATCTATGGAGGACAGGGGTTTTGTCGTTACTTTTTAGAGAGAGCAAGTACTCATACGTCCAGAAAAGGCTAGCCCGGAGAGCGCAGTGGTCGTTGGTGTTAGAGAATGCACTTTATATAGGTTGCAGGGCAAGCATGTTCAGGCTTTGGTACACGACGGTGATAACCTATGTGAGTTGTGGCACAGGAGGTTGGGACACCTACACTACAGGGCATTGTCGATTCTGAGGGGGATTGTTACAGGTCTTCCAGAGTTCAGGATTGTGCAGCAGGGAGTGTGCAAAGGGTGTGCACTTAGAAAGAATGGCAAGGTTGCTTTTTCAAGCAACGAAAGTAGGTCCAAGGGGATCTTGGATCTGATTCACTCAGATGTGAGTGGGTCGATGTCAGCAGCATCATTACAGGGATCGTCATACTATGTGACTCTTATTGATGATTTTTCCAGGAAAACCCAGATCTTCTTTATGAATACCAAGGATGAAGTCTTCAATCGAATTCAGGAGCTTAGGACTCAGGTAAGAAGATCAAGATCTTGAGGTTGAATAATGGGGGAGAGTACACCTCCAATGACTTCCAGGATTTCTGTAAGAAGTCAGGGATCAAGAAGGAGTTGGCAGTCTCATACAACCCTAAGCGGAATGGGGTTGCATAGAGAAAGAATCGATCCATCATCAGTTCTACCAAGGTTATGATACATAACCAAGAGTTGCCCATGTTTTTATGGGCACAGGCATGTAATACGACGGTGTATGTGCAGAACAGGAGTCCTCACAGGATTTTGGGGGACAAGACTCTGGAGGAGGCATTCTCGGGGGTGAAGCCAGAGATAGGACATTTGAGGATCTTTGGTTGTCTAGTTTACATACATGTTCCTGTGGAGAAGAGAACGAAGCTGGAGCCTTCAGGACAAAAGCGTATATATGTGGGGTACAGCGAGACCTCAAAGGCTTATAGGATCTACATTCCGACGCAGAGGAAGACAGTTGTGAGCAGAGATGTTAAGTTCGAGGAGAACTTAGCGTCTAGTAGTACTCAAGAGTCATCGACAGTGACAGAGGACGAGGAGCAACAGGCTCTGAAGGATGAGTAGCATTCAGCAGTTCAGAGTTCATGTGGGGAGGAGTTAGCCCCTTCCAATCCTATCAAGAGACCCAGGTGGCTAGTACAGACATTGAGGGATGTTGGTGAGGCTACTAGTAGTGTGGTTAGAGAGCACAGGCCTCCGAAGAAGTTTCCAAACTATATGGCGCTTATGAGTAGCATCATTGATGTTGAGCCTTCAAGTTTTGAGGAAGCAATAGATCAACAAGTATGTAAGAGTGATCTCCCTCAGTGTTGTTCTCGATGTACTATATCAACAGGACGATCAACAAAACTATGAAAGGTTGGTTTTAAGTGTGCCTAAGGGGATTTTAATATACCCACAGGTACGTGTAGGACAATTTCGTATACAGGTACTGTCTTATGTGGTACTACTCAAAGGGGTACCAACAAAGGTTACAAGGGTCTCCAACCAGGTGACACCTCTTGTATTTTGTGCATGTATTCTTCCCCAACCGCAAGTTCACCCACCAAATGACAGATCTCTATATTATTTAAAGATGTCAAAATACATCTCTATTCTAAAAACAAAAATTCTAAAAATGGAGCATGTGTTCGCACAGGAAATTGCTCTTAAACCACTTATAGTGTTCCTTGTTTGATGAAATAAAATATTTAGAGCAAAACATAAGAATATAGTTGCAAAGCAAATAACATAACCATAATTGGAAAATAACAGTAGTAAGCAAACCTTTATTGATATTCAAAAGAAGATGCAATGTTCACTTACCTCTTCAAGGAGGCAACCTCCAACATAAGCAGAGATCCAAATACAATAATATACAATCGATAACTAACTACATACCTTATACAACAATATATAGTTTCTAATTGACTAAAACACTAACCACCTAGTGGACCTCCATTAATGAAGCCTTGACCACTAACTAGTGGACCTTTTTTAATGAGGCAACTGTTAAAAATTGTACCTCGGACAAGTGTTTCCCACATAGGCTTGGTGTCTAGCATGTGAGGGAATGTCCAAAAGTGATCCTTAGAACATTGACTTTATGAGATATAAAGTTAAAGTGAGTTTGAGTATATTTAATTAAAAGGTGACTTAAGTGACTTAAGTTGTGATAAAGTAACTTTATATAACAATCGTAGATCTGGATGGCCTAGGATTTAATCTCAGCCATTAGATCTTAGGTTTAGGTCATTTTCATTGAGATGAATGAAAAGAGGATTCTAGGGATTGAGGCACCATTTTTCATGAGCATTGAATGAAGAGAGAGAGCTGAAGAAGTGAGAGAGATTTTGCAGCAAGGTGGGTGCACTTTCCAAGAAGAGAAAGGGCATGAAAATCGAGGATCATTTTCTAGCATTAAATGCAGTCTGCACAGTACGGATTAGAATGATCATACAGCATTGTAGTGTTGGGTCGTACAACAGAAAATTGGGCACAGAAATCGAGACAAATTCTAGCATGATTTTTTAGGCATTTATTACAATCATAATCCGTACAGTTCTGTACGATATCTACAACAAATCATGCACAGTTTTCGAGGAAGTTTCGTACAACATTTATTGTTGTAGCAGCCGTACACAGTACAGAATTATGGGCATAGAATTCGAGGAGCAATTTGGGCACAGTTTTCGAGGTGTTGCTTGGCACTGTTATCAAGATAAGTTTGTGTTTCTATTGCTGGAATAAATTGTTGTAAAAGATCCATTTCTTTGAGCTCAAGAAATAATAAAATCTCCCTCTCTACTGGTTTTCCCTTCAGGGTTTTTCCAAGGGCATTGCTTGTAAATTCTTGTGTTAATTTTCTAGGTTTGTTTCCTATTTCCGCATTCAGTCTTTTGTAAAAACATTCATTGTGTTTCAGTGATAAATTTTTGTTTATAGCTTTTACATTTCAGCAGCAAATAAAATGTGGGTTGGGCATTAAGCTGTCCTGAAAATTTATTGAGACTAAAACCCAGTTGGGTCTGAGAAATTTTACATGGTATCAGAGCAGCAAAAACACTGAGAAGGGAAACATAACAGAAAACAGAAAACAACAGTTAGTTACAAGGGTTTTGTAGAGGGAAAGCACTACCTCACCAAAAGAGAGTTGGGCTTAGTTGTTGGTTGACTAAGGTCTCATGGCTACAGGTTTGAGGGTTG
Organism: Picea sitchensis; assembly: GCA_010110895.2. NCBI lineage: Eukaryota > Viridiplantae > Streptophyta > Pinopsida > Pinales > Pinaceae > Picea > Picea sitchensis. The sequence goes on along the minus strand of SNQJ01S0110822.1, from coordinate 37,243 downwards.
AAGATAGGTTGAATGGGGCTGAAAACTTTAGTCCATGGAAGGAGAGGATAGCTTTGTTGCTGGAGGAGTCTGAGTTGTGGGATATTGTTGAAAAGGCAATTACCATTCCTATTGATGCAACATTGTTGGCTTAATACAATAAGAAGAATGTGAAAGCGAAGAAAATAACCCTAGATGCCATTAAAGATCACCTCATTCCACATATTACAGGGAAAAAGAATGCCTTTGATATGTGGGAAGCTTTAACCAAGCTTTACCAAAGCTCCAATGAAAATAGGAAGATGGTATTGCAGGAAAAACTGAGAAACACCAAGATGACGAAAACCGACACAGTTTCATCATACCTCATCAAGATCACACAAGTGAGAGATGAGTTGGCAGCAGTGGGGGAGACTATACAGGGTTCAGAGTTGGTTAGAACCGCTTTGGGTGGTTTTCCCAAGAAATGGGAAGTCTTTGTTGATGGGATTGTAGCACGTGAACATCTGCCCAGTTGGGAGAGGTTGTGGGACGATTTCACTCAAGAGGAAATAAGACGTGGTTCCAAAAATGCAGGCCAACATGATAGGGATGATGAAGAGAACATTGCTCTTGCAGCAAAGAGCAAGAAAAAGTCCAAGAAAGGTTCTAAGGGTGGGGCCAAGCAAGGGGGTGAAGGGAAAAAGGACATGAGCAAAGTCAAGTGCTTTACATGTCATAAGATGGGGCACTATGCAGGTCAGGGTCCTAACAAGAAAAAGAAACAGGTTGCAGCTTCAGCGGAAGTGAATGAGTTTTCCACTAAGTTCAAGGAGTTTTCTTTATTAGTTTGTCTATCCACTAGTGCAGCATCTACCAGTGTGCGGTATATTGATAGCGAAGGCTCCCACCATATGACAGGTGTGCATGAGCACTTTACAGATTTTACTGAGAGGGGTGTAAATCTTGAGGTAGTGCTTGGTGATGATTCCATAATTAGGGCAGTTGGGATTGGGACAGTATCCTTTCAAAGGGAGTCACAGCCTCCCATGTTAGTGAGGGATGTCTTGTATGTTTTGGGCTTGAAAAAGAACCTGATATCAGTTTTTGCCATTAAGGACAAGGGTTATGAGGTGGTATTCTGAGATGGACAAATACTCATGCATTCCAACAGATCTAGTATCACTTCGACCAAAGTGATTGGGATTAGACATAAGAAGCTATACAGACTTATGTTTCAGCCAACTAGAGCATTGATACACAGTACCAGCAGTAGTGACTTATGTGAGCTATGGCATAGGAGGATGGCCCACTTGCACCATGGGGCTCTGAGAGTATTGAGAGAGAATGTTACCAGGGTACTAGATTTCAGTACAGAGCACCAGGATGTGTGCAAGGGGTGTGCACTAGGGAAGTACACCAAGACTGCTTTTCCAAGCAGTGACAACAGGGTAGCAAGTATACTTGATTTGGTACATTCTGATGTATGTGGTCCGATGTCTTTTGTCTCCTTGTTTGGATATGAGTACTATGTTACATTTATCGATGACTTCTCTAGGAAGACATGGATTTTCTTCATGAAGGCCAAGGGACAGGTCTTCAAGTGGTTCCAAGAGTTCAAAGCTCTTATTCCTTACAACCCGCAATAGAATGGGGTTGCAGAAAGGAAGAACAGGGCCATCGTTGGGGTTGCGAGATCAGGGGCAACCATTCTTTCTTTGGGCTGAGGCATGCAACACTGTAGTTTATCTGTAGAACAGGAGTCCACACAGAGCATTGGAGAACAAGACTCTTGAGGCTTTCTCTTGAAAGAAACCTGAGGTTGGATACTTTAGGATCTTTGGGTGTCTGACTTATTCACATGTCCCTTTAGAGAAGAGGACAAAGCTAGAACCCATGGCAAAAAAGGGTATTTTAAATTTTTGTTGGGTATAGCGAGACCTCAAAGGCTTTTCGCATATACATTCCCTCGTTGAGGAAGACAATTGTGAGGCGGGATGTGAGATTTGAGGACAGAGCCATTAGGAGGTCACGAGAATTAGAGCAGGTGGAGCAACAGGCTCCTCAGCTTCAGGTGATTTCACCACAGGGTGCAGGATCACAGAGTTCAGGATCACCAGTTTCAGGGGTGACAGGTTCATAGGTGACATGGTCACAGGTCCCCAGTATACAAGTTCCCAGGATACTGGTTCAGAGACGACCACAGTTACATGTTCTTCAGGTACACAGTCTTCAGGTGATAGGGAAGAGGAGGAGGACTCACCTCCATAGGAGATGACTTCAGGGAAGAGGAAGCCAAAATGGCTTCAAGAGACCTTGAAAGAAGCTCAAGAATCTGTGGGGAATCCCAAGAGGGTTGTCAGAGAGAGCAAGGTGCCAGAGAGGTTTTGTAGCTATTTCGCTGTGGTGAGCAGCATCAATGAGTCCAAGTCTTTGACTTTTGAGGAGGCAGCAGACCAACAGGTCTGGAAGGATGCTATGGTGGAAGAATACAATTCCATCACAAAGAATGATGTGTGGGAGGTTGTTCCAAGACCTAAGGGGAAGTCATTTATGACTTTCAAGCGGCTCTATAAGATCAAACATGTTGCGGATGGAAGCATTGAGAAGTACAAGGCTCCGTTAGAGGGAGTCGATTATGATGAGATCTTTGCTCCAATTGCTAGATATACTTCGATCAGGGCAGTGATCTCCATTGCAGTAGAGATGGGTTGGAAGATCCACCAGATGGATCTGAAAACCACATTCATGAATGGTCTCATACAGGAGGAAGTGTACATTGAGCAGCCACTGGGCTTTGAGGTACATGAGAGAGAGTCTCATGTGTACAGGTTGAAAAAGGCGTTATATGGTCTGAAGCAAGCTCCCAAAGCTTGGTATTCGAGGATTGATACTTGCAGGAGATGGGTTTCAAGAAGGATGAAGTGGATCCCAATCTTTACTACATTGTGGTTGGCACGGATCCTCTTATTCTTGTGCTATGCGTTGATGATATTTTCATTACAGGGGCAGAAAGACTCATAGCTAGTTGCAAGCAAAGTCTTACTTCAGAGTTTGAAATGAAAGATATTGGGTTGATGCATTATTTCTTGGGGTTGGAGGTTTGGCAAGAACCAGGACACATTTTTTTGGGGTAGGGCAAGTATGCAATTGACATTCTGAAGAGATTTCAAATAGAGGATTGTAGGCCTATGTCAACACCCATGATTACCAACTGGAAGAAGCTTTATGCTTCTAAGTCCGAGTTGGTTGATCCCACGACATATCGTCAGTTGATAAGCTCATTGATGTATTTGGTCAACACCAGGCCAGATATTTGTTTTGCAGTCAACACTCTCAATCAGTTTATGGTGGAGCCTAGGAGAGTGCATTAGGTGGCAGCAAAACATGTGCTCGGGTATCTACAGGGCACAATGGATTATGGTTTGGACTATGTGAGAGGGGATGGAGTCAGTTTGACCGGCTACACAGACTCAGATTGGGCAGGATGTATTGTTGACAAGAAAAGTACTTCAAGGTGTTGTTTCGGATTGGGTTCAACGGTTGTGTCGTGGTTTAGTCAGAAACAAAAGTTAGTGACACTGAGTTCTGTTGAGGCAGAGTACATGGCAACTGATCAGGCCAGTTGTGAGGCCATATGGCTTCGCAAGTTATTGGTTGGTTTATTTGGTCAGCAGTTGAGGCCTATGGTGATTTACTCTAACAATCAAAGTTGCATAAAACTCTCGGAGAATCCGGTTTTTCATAACAAGTCAAAACACATTTAAATCAGATACTACTTCATCCGAGACTATGTTCAGAGAGGGGCAGTTGAGCTTCAATACATATCCACAAATGGGTAGGTAGCAGACATTCTCACAAAGTCTTTGGGAAGGGTTAAGTTCATCTTCTTCAGAGATAAATTGGGAGTTGTGAGGAACACCTTCCTCGATAAAAGGGCGTGTTAAAAATTGTACCTCGGACAAGTGTTTCCCACATAGGCTTGGTGTCTAGCATGTGGGGGAATGTCCAAAAGTAATCCTTAAAACATTAACTTTATGAGATATAAAGTTAAAGTGACTTTTTGAGTATATTTAATGAAAAGGTTACTTAAGTTGAGATAAAGTAACTTTATATCACAACCGTAGATCTAGATGGCCTAGGATTTAATCTCGGCCATTAGATCTTAGGCTTAGGTCATTTTCATTGAGATGAACAAAAAGGGGATTCTAAGGATTGAGGCACCATTCTTCATGAGCATTGAATGAAGAGAGAGAGCAAGAGACAGAGTTGAAGAAGTGAGAGATATTGCAGCAAGGTGGGCGCACTTTCCAAGAAGAGAAAGGGAAAGAAAATTGAGGAGCATTTTCCAGCATTAAATGTAGTTCGTACAGTATGAATTAGACTGACCATACAGCAGTGTAGTGATGGGCCCTACGGCAAAAAATCAGGCACAGAAATCGAGGCAGATTCTGGCACGATTTTTGAGGCATTTATTAGTCATAATCCGTACAGTTCTATACATCTATAGCAAACCGTGCACAGTTTTCAAGGTAGTTTTGTACAACATTTATTGTTGTAGCAGTTGTACACAGTACAAAATTCTGGGCACAGAATTCGAGGAGCATTTTGGGCACGGTTTTTTAGGTGTTGCTTGGCAAGGTTATCAAGATAAGTTTGTGTTTCTCTTGCTGGAATAAATTGTTGTAAAAGATCATTTTCTTTGAGCTCAAGAAATAATAAAATCTCCCTCTCTCTAATGGTTTTCCCTTTGGAGTTTTTCCAGGGGCATTGCCCGAAAATTCTTGTATTAAGTTTCCAAGTTTGTTTCCTATTTCCGCACTCAGTCTTTTGTAAAAAGATTCATTGTGTTTCAATTATAAATTTATGTTCATAGCGTTTACATTTCACCAGCAAATAAAATGTGGGTTGGGCATTAAACTGTCATGAAAAGTTATTGAGACTGAAACTGGGTTGAGTCTGAGAAAAGTTACAACCACTTGCATTTATTGATTTCACACTCTACTACCTCGTGGGGTTTTATTTAATAAAGATGGTGTTGATGTTTTGTGGCTTTTTGAGGTATTCCCACTAGTAGCCACGGTGTCAGGCATGTGGGAATCTTTGTTGGCACCAGATTACACTTTCGTTTCGGTGAAAATGCCCATGGCATGAAGCTAGGGCTTCATGGGTTTGATGATGGGATTTGTGGGCTTGTGTTGGGGCCTCACACCCACAAACAGGAATTAAATATTCTAATTTAATGTTGAGTTTAGTGGAGGGCTCCTTAGAGAAAGTTAAGGGCTTCTAAATTCACATTAGATTCTTGTTACCCCCCCCCCAACCTAGGGCTAACTAATGAGATCATGTCTCAAGGCCTACATGTAGTAGAGATGGAGTGCCAAGAGCCAAATTGACTAATAGAGCCCCACAGGGCCCCTCCTATCTTGACTTGCACTATTATCCATCACCAACAACAGAACAGCATCCATCACACCGGCCTGGCCCCAGAGGACAACATGTCTTGCTTCATGAGGTAATAAGTTTGGCTTCATGGTAAGTGTCACTTTAATAATTGAAGCATTTGAATATGTTGCAAAGAATCCTTTCTTGATTATAGAACGTTTGCTTGGAAATTATACTTTTTGTCTTATTTAACCTTGGTGGGTGTCATCACGTCCTAGTAAGTTGGTCACCCTCGAGAATGGGGTGCTACTGGGGTGTTCCTTGAAGAGTCATCGTACCATTCCTGATCATACTTATCACTTTCCATACTTCTTCCATTTTGTCTCCTCATCTTTTGGGTTTTCAAGCTTATGACCCAAGAAGGGCATGTACCTCATTTCATGGGAAGAAGGGACCATTAGGCTCAGAGGTGCCCTAGCAAAAACATCATGCATTAAAAGCTCGCCTTGGGATCCTGAGAACAATGAAACGCTTCTCAAAAACTGAGGGACCCATAAATTAAATAACTAACTAATCAATCATGCAAAACAAGGTAGAGCATATGTGGGCTATGTATTTCCTTTTAGTGCCCCTTATTGTCTTCAACTTGGAAAAACATGCAAACCAAGGTAGAGCATATGCAGGCTATGCATTTCCTTTTAGTGCCCCTTATTGTCTTCAACTTGGAAACACATGCAAAATAAATGGCTAATAAAGGGCTTGGAAAAATATGCTTTAAAAACAAAAGAGGAAAAGGATGTGGTTAGACCTCAACAAAGGCACCCAGAAATGAGATAGTACGAGCCCTTGTATGTCATGAAACCCAATACGCAGAACTCTTACCCCAATCCACCTCATACTCACACATGACTTAAATGCATTTCCCTTGGGAAACACCTTTGACTTGGGGATTGACTGACCCAATAGGATGTTTTGACACCCCTCCCACACCTAAATTTGACAAATTGTATAAGGTCTTTGAACATTTGTTTAATTTGAAAAAGGGGGTTTGATGCACATGTTTGGGTGGTTCCATTATTAGATGTGGCTTACTTGGCATGATTCTTGTGACTTATGGACCCTTGGAGGGCGCATTTGTTTGTCTCTGCAGGAGCTTGCCCGATGGACAAGTGTTCATGAGGAGATGACTTCGCTTACTCGTTATGATACTTCTGACTCATGGACCCTTGCTGGAGGGCGATTTGCTTGTCTCGCAGGAGCTTGCCCATGGACAAGTGTTCATGAGGGAGATGACTTCATCTCGTGACTCCCATGAGGAGATGACTATGTTCGGACCTTAATGAGGGCTTTGGAGCCCAAGGTTTGATGTAGAAACCCCACGTCTGGGGCATGCTTGTGATCACCATTTGCACATTGAAGAAGGAGGTTGTTTCCCTTAGAGGCACTTTGTCGTGGCTAGGAGACAAGCTCCCACCTCTCTCCACCTGGACATTAGCCTTTGTAGGCTTGGACATCAACCACCTAGCTCATGACGCCATGGAGGAGACTAGGGTTTGATGGAGGAAGGTTAGGAGGTGATGTTTTGGCACATGTGGCACGATGGATAGATTCTTTGAGGCCCCATGCTGCACATATCTACCTCAACCTCACCTTTATGGAGCATAAAGTCACCTTAGAAGGGATGACATCACCTTGTTTTAGGGTTATTTTATGTAAAATTGATTTTATGTAACTGAAAGGGAAAATTTTATGAGGTCGGCCCTCTTTATATTTTAAAATTGACTATTAAAGTGGACAAATATGCTTGCAAGCCCTCATATAAATAGAGGCCATGCCATTTTTATTTTTTATCAAAACTCTTCCTCATTAACGCAGGATTGATCCTGGAATTTTCACCTATCTTTGGGCATATTAGTCTTTTTCACTAGTGCACACCTCTTGAAGGACATTTTGTGGATGCTTCTTGGCTCATATCCGGTGGAATTTTCTGCAACTAAGGTTTGTGCTTGGTTCATGTTTGGTTAAGTAAATAAAATCTGCACTTCTTTCATGTGTTGAATGTTAATGGTATATTTTAGTTGTTCATATTGAAGCTATCTTTCTCATGTAAACCCCAGAGAAGAAGATAAGGTGTTTATTCCTCTCTCTAGAATATTTCATCCATTGATTTGCTCACAGAAAAATGGTTTTGGAGAGATACCCAAAAACCCTAGAGCATAGAAATGGAAATGAAATGAAATGAATAACTAGAGAGAGAGAGAGAAAAACTCAAGTAGCATAACAATAGCTCAAGATATAGTGAGTTGGGAGTGAGAAATGAGATTCATTTATACTTGAGAGGCAAACTCACCTCTCTCGATCAATGCCAAGTGTCCACCACCAAGAATAAGAGTAGATCTCAAGGCTAGGGCACACCATCTAGGGCTCTGGAAAGCCAGATCTATGGTGTAGAAAAATGTAGAGGTGTTGGGATCAAGCAAAGAGGTGGTGGAGGCCTTGGGATTGATGCCAAGGAAGTTGGTGAGAGGTCTCAAATAATTTTAAAAAAAAATCATCTAGGAGTTTCTAGATGGAGGGGGGCTTAACTCCCTTGGAGGGGGCAAAAAGGTGAAATGAAGAAATGGAGGGGATTAATGAGAAAAAAATGAGTGATCACCCTAGGAGGTGATGTGGGGTTAAAGGGAGTCATAACTCACAGAGGGGGCCCCAAATAAGTCACAAACAACCCTCCACCAAGGAAAACGTCAATCCCCTTAGGGGGCTTAATCCCTTTGAGTGTGAAGGTGGGAAAGGGGTTAGAATAGGTTGGAAAAAGGTTGGGAGGGCTATGTTATGCTTAGGGAGGCTCTCTAACCCTTTATTCCATCATTTTACATCCTCTAAACTCCATTATTACAATTTTACATTTTGCCATGTTTGGACTTAGCAATTAAAATTGTTGTTTTGGACCGACCGACACTGGTGGACTAACTCCATGGCTAAAAGTTGTCCGACCTGATAAACTTGGTCCAAGGATGTAGGTGCTATTCCATTTCTTTGAGCACAAATACCCCATCAAAAGTACAAGGACCTAGTTTTACAATTATTGCTCAAAATAATTAATTAATTAAATAATTAAACCTCCAAACTTAGGGAAATTCTTGTAATTAAAAATTACCAATTAAAAAAACTAACCTAGACTCAACTGAATTCCGCGAAACTTCTAAGATGTTCCTAAGGTCATTTACAATGATTCCCTATAATAAGCATTTAAAACATAAGTCCAATTAGAACGCCATTCACCACTTTGGAAGACTTATTGCAAGTGTGAGGGAAAACTAAAGGGAAATCGCATAATGAAGCTCCAACCTGATAACCCCGAGGGATAAAACCCTGCTAAAGGAACTCATCCCAAAGGAACCCATCCCAAAGTAACCCACCTTAGACACGCCTCATGCACTCCATTACATTAACCCACGCAGGGTTGTGGAAATTCCAAGTACAAAATAAGTGTTGGGCCAAACACCCGCCTCTAGGGACCAAAAGTTCGGACAACATGACATCCGGGATGATGCATCTCTTCATATACATGAGTTGACCACCTAAGTGCTAAATGGGCGGTCAACATCCGGCTCCACACGGGGACGTGTGTTCAATCTTCACACTCGACGAAGAGGATATGAGAATCCAGCACCTACAACAGTGCTCACCAATAACCAAATATAAGAATACATGTATACATGATTAAATCAATAAATGCTATATACAACATTTACAAATGAAATAACTAAAGTACAACATCATAATTTACAACAAATGAAATCAATGGCACCTAAAAATTCTAAGTACATATTGACATAATGAATCAAATAATACATGATTAAAATACAAGGAAGGGTTAGAGATACGTTACAACCAATCTACATGTAATGGTGAAATGATGCCACAAGTGTCTAAAAAATCCTAGTCCAGGATGACTCAAATAAGACCCCTTCCCAAGTTTTATCAACTTAAAATTTTATAGCTGTCCAACGGTACCATGTTCTTCCTTTCAACCAAACACCTGAATATGACAAACCGTAAACTCTCAATACTTTGTTGCTCATGACTGGCAAGGTGGAAGGCCAACCAATAATCATAATGATATGACATTGTTAAACTGAATTTGCCTTCCATTTCCACATAATTCTGCTTTAACTCATCTTCTGGTTGGGAAGTTGAAAAAGAACATACCACAGGAACCATCATATTGTTTTCTTCAAGATTTTCAAAGTTATCCTTCAAAAAGATTGGTTCCTCGGGAGGAGGGTGGGGACTTGAATCATTTAGATATTCAACATTTTCCAACTCAAGTTCTCCTTTTCTTCCTCAAAATAAATGACTGCCTCATCCATGGATTTATCCGGAATCTCCCAATAAATTTCCTCATCTTTTTCATAATCAATCTTAAGTTCAAGGGGGTCCGGATATTCAATATAAGTTTCTGTAAAATCATCTTCTATGGTCTCAAATTGATCTTCCAAGGCTATAAATTGTTCATTCATGGTTTCACATTGTTCTTCCTGGGAAAGCTGCATGTTCTGAATCACTTCATTGATTTCCTTAATGGGACCTGGTGGAGTATCAACCTCTATGTCTGAACTGATTGTTTTTATATTTGGAAGATTTTTCCTCCTCCATGTTTCCATAAAAACATCAACCAATTCATTGTGAATTTCATGCTAACTACACCCAAACAGATTCAAGAAGGCATGCAACAAATCCCGTATGGTCTTGAATGTCTTATCAGGTGAATTATGAAACCAATCATTTGCCCGGTCACCACAAAGAGTAAAGACAAATAATTGCATTAGAACATCCTCATAAATAGGCAGATCACACCGTTTCTTGATACACTTAGTGAAGGTCCATATGTGAGCACCAGCATGATCATGATCAAAAAAGTCAGGAATGTTATCAATAACATCTTCAGATATATCATGAGGGTAACCAACAATTCCTAAAAAATCAATAAGATCAAAAAAACTATCCATTTCTAACTAGATCATTTAAACAAAGGTCTAAAGAAAAGGACTAGGACCCAAGATTACCAAGGATCCAACAAGAAGAAGGACTAGCTAACTTCACCCCACAGACCCTTCCAAGTTCAAGGATGAAGCAAAACAAGCCGGGAATTCCTTCTTGCAAAATACCTCATCATATTATTAAAAAGTGGAGTCGCCAGATGACCAAGTTTATTTCAGACAAACAAGAGCATCAAACAAAGCAAAAAACAAGAAGGAAGCAAAAGTTAATTTGTTAAGTTTGGAAGAAGAATTGGATATCAATGAGTGCTTCTTCTCCAAGAATTTCAAGCAGCCCACAAGGGTTGCTCCTTGTAGTATACCTGATATATTTGTTCAATGGAGTCGCCACTTGGAAAAGAATCACACAAAGCTAACCAATGCAAGCTCAAAGAATTATTAGTTCTTAAAAAAAAAATTAGTCGTTAAGACCAAAGATAAATGACTTATCCCCGGCAACGACGCCAAAGATGTCGTCGTCCTAATACACACTTGCAAACGTGAGCTAAGTCCGGCTCACTTAGTGTGCCCTTGGAGGCACAATGCCTAGGTTCACAGCCCATGCTGTCACTTTGACTGGAACCTCTTCCGTCTAGGCTTACTCCTAGGGAAGCCAAAGGGGGTAGACCTTAGTTACTAGATGTGTTAGAGTTAGATTCTAAGAGTTAATTTTAGTTTGTTAAGGTTAGAGGGGATTCTAATCCTAAGATGCTAAAGCAACCATGCAAGATGCAAGGGTTAGCATGAAAAGCAAGCCTTTTCCCTAGGTCAACTAAGACTAGGGCCTAGAAATTGGGCAAGGGGTCAATCAAGGTTTGTTTATTACAAAAGATTACAAGTTACTTGCAATTTTACAAAAGAATAATTCAATGAAAGAATACCATATACAATTACTTACAATAAAGAAAGTTTAAGATACAATTTATACAAAGCAAACTAACCACGTTTTGCTTCTATGTGTGCAGGATACAAAAGATTAAAGCATCAACAAATCACCACATATATGAAATCATCATCAACACATTACAAAGATTTGGAAGAGTTAAGCACAATTATAATGAAGATTATTGAAGATGATCAACACTCTCAATTTATTAAACCCCCCAAGCGTTTTATTAGATTAGGTCTAGGGTTTAATAGCTAGGTTTTTCTTAAGATTTAACAAATTTTATTAGCTTTCACCAAAGCCTCCTCCTCCTCCTATTGCCAAATAACTGCTGGATGCTCAAGATAGTATGGCAACGAGGCCAACCCTAGCAGAACCAGTCAGCCGAGAACAAGAGTACTTCCCGGAGAGGACACACACCTGGTGCGCCACGGGGCAGTCCCCTGTCACTACCCTCCGTTGTTTTCCTCAAGCCCCGTTTTAGATGGTGAAGATAGTGGTCTAAGGTACCCTAAAGTAGTCTATTAAGTATATAAGTTGATTAGGTAGACTTTTAGGTGATTTTTAGAGTGTTTAGAAGATTTTAAGGCAC
>SNQJ01S0110819.1:66380-76876 GCA_010110895.2 Picea sitchensis | reverse complement strand
GCACTCTTACCTATTGAATTCAAAGTAAGAACCTTTGTATTTCCACACAATTGGGATTAGATATAGACGAAGCACAAAAGCAATGAGTCTTACAACTGAATGAATTGGATGAAATTAGACATGATGTTATCCAAAGGATGGTCTTAGTTCAAAACCAACGAATCAAATGGCATGATAAATTCATTAAAAAGAAGAAATTTCAGCTTGGAGATTGGGCTCTATTGTTTGATTCAAGGTTTAAAACTTTTAAAGGTAAACTTACCACTCAATGGTTAGCTCCTTATGAATTGGTTACCATGTTTGATAGTGGGGTTGTGAAAATAAAGACAATTGATGATGAACAAGTCTCTTTTGTAGTAAATGGGCATAGAATAAAACTCTACCATAAGCATGTTTCTAAGGAATACTTTATGCAAGTCATGTCAACCGATGAGACATTGGCATTGGTGGATGGGGAAGTTTCTTCTCCTTCTCCTTGTTCTTGTAATATATTTTTTTTATGTTGTACAGATATAAATATTTTTGGTGTAGTTTTGACAAGAACTTTTAAAACTTTTGCAGGTATTCATTTAAGAACAAGTGGAAAATTTCAAGAAAACAAAGAAAAAGGGAAGTATTTCACTTCAAAAGAAGATGTTATCGTGCTTGAATTTCATTATATTATTGGGCATCATTTGAGTAGTTAATACTTTCATCATGATTAAAATTTGTTTTTTTTAATTAGTCAGTTATAGTTTTTTTTTTTAGAATAATTCTATCTTGTTTTCAAACTAGACTTTCAGGGAATCTCTTATAACAATTTATCATAGCCCTCAACCACCAAAAAATATACTAAAATAAAGTGGAATTGATCTCATCACACCTAGAGGCTACTAGTAAAATCCATCTAGATCTCTGAGTGGGTGAGTAGAGTATTTTTATAAAAGAGTAGCAAGAAGGTCTAACTAACAATTAGCCATGGAAACATCAATTTAATTTAAATGGAAGAAGATGAGTAGGGACTATAGACATCTTTTTTTTATTTTCCAATGGTTACATCCACTACACATTAAAATGTTTTACTATAACATATCTTTGGATTATTTAAGCCCATTTAAGTATCCCTTACATCAGGACAATATATAAAAGTAATACATAAAAAGAATCATCCTCCAACTTAAATACCATCCCATTGCGTAAAAAGGTTTTCAAAGTTGCCTCCCCATATTGTTGCAAAAGAAACATTCATACACAAATATTAAAGGTGGTGATAAGGACCAATCTATGTTGTAAAAATGGTGTAAGAGGCTAACCTGTTAGAGTAATGAATATGCTTGTTGGCAGCGGGTACTAGCCTATTGTATGACTAGGTAAACCCATCAGAGTATTGAACAAGCTTGTTTTCAGGTGGCATTATACCTGGACAGGATGTTAATTGAAAATGATAAACAAAAATACTAAGTTTTTTGTTTTAAATTTGTCCTGATGTATGGCACTACTTGTAGGCAAGACTGAAAAGAAGTATGCATGGTTAAGAAAAGGTAAATGAACTTCATCAACTTTCAATTGGGGAATAACTTGAAGATGATCTTAAGACCCTGTTGTCCAATTATTCTTAATTATTTGTATGTCTTGTCTTATAGGTGGGACCATGATATTAACTGTTTTTCTAGGCTAACATGTTAAATTTACCTATACACTCGGAAGCTATAAATCTCAGGATCTTGGAAGGATTGACTAGTTTCCTATATGATTGATTTGGAAAATGATACTATGCTTAAGAGGGAAGGGATTTCCTGAGCCAAAATTTGTTCATGTGTTTAGGAAGTCTATGTGAAATGGCTATATGATTTTTTCCATGAAGAGATATACCATGAAACTACTCTTTTTTACAAAATTTGTCAAGTTCTATATGTCATCAATTGTTAATAGTTGTATATCATGGTGATGAAAGATGATCAGTTATATACTATTTTAGTATTCTCATAACTTCTTTGTTCATGTTTAGATGACAAGATTGGTACTACATCACAATTTTGGTTTTTGGATCTTTGCTCATGACCAATAAAAGGGAGAATTGATCAAAATATTTGTATAGCTTGATTGTTCCAAGAGAGAGAGGGGTGTGTTGAGGAAAAGATATGAGTTTATCTTACTCAAGAATTTTTGAATCTTTCTTGGCTAAGGAAAGATAGTCAAGAATATTACCCAATGTTTATAGCCTCAAAATGTATTTACCAATCCAAAAGTATTAATTACAAGGGCTTAGGCTATTTTTTTATTAATAAAAGATTGTTGCAAAATATAACATTTTTATATAATTTTTGAATATGACAGATTGCAGAAAGTAAATGTGGAGATCAAAAGAAAAAATACCAAGTCACGGATTAACACAAATGAGACAGAATAGTAATCGTTTTATTTCATTACAAGAAATCAAAAGTATCCTTCTCTTACAAAAATCCCTGTGAGGGCATGGACCAAGGTCAAACTTAGAAATCCATGATGAAAACCATAGAAAAGGACTCTGACAAGAAGTAAAAACTGAACTTTAAAATCTGGATCAGCTTGCCACAGACTGCTTCCCACTTGACTCTGCACAATATCCTTTATCAGTCATGCAATTCAATTCATAAACAGACAAGTCTACACAGACTATCAAAGATAGATCAACACCTATGAAACAAGCATTTGAATGATATGATTTAGCTTTGAACCTTGTTGTCTACAATAGGACCCTACCATCAAAAAGAGAATTAGGCCTTTAATAAATTGAAGAATGAATGAAAATTGAACTATCTCAATATAACTCAAGAGAAAACCTTAGTATGTTTTCTCCTTCTACTATCCCCTTGTTCTTCCTTCTCATTTGGCTTTTATGCATTCCAAATTAGTTGAAGTAGTTCAACTACCTCATTTAGTTAAGTTAACTAAAACTTAACTAACTTTAGTGTAGGGGAAGTGATAATAATAATAATAAAATAAAATAAACATAATTAGAAAACCAATTAAACACATGCCTCCTTGTGGCTCCCATAATTATTTCCACAATTTGAAATTTAAATATCAGAAACATTTCCAATTATATCCAAAACATGTAAATATCCACAATATCCCCAAAAATAGTTTGTTGTCCAAAACATTTTGCAGTCCATTGTCCTCAATAAATCAATTATAAACACATAATCAAAATCCATATTTTCCACTTTGAGAGGCAATTATTCCTTTGTAACTGTTGTCCCCTTTGGAATTCTCAGAAATAGCTTGAGGTTGGGTGGAACCTTGAGGCTTGATCTCACTAATGGCATGGGAGCATTCGTCCCTCAAGTGCATACATGAGGACACTGACTTGGATGAGTCACTTGAAGGAGAGGAGGGATCAACAAAAACTTTACCTTTGTCATGCACATGATGAGCCTCGGTTTTGATTCTTTTGCTTGCATGGGAGGACTGTACAGGTGAGTGTGCATGGGAAATATGAGCATTTGGGTTTACAGGTGGAGGAAGAGGAGTTAATGATAGTTTTTTCCAGCCACGATGGTGGGAGATTGTTGGGTGAACAATCTCTTGCCATCCATCATTCTCGAGAACTTCAGGTTGCAAAGATACATGGGGAGGCACAGTGATACCAGGAAAATTTTGGGGCTGGAAGGGAGGCCTCTCTAGTATAGGTTGAACTATCTCTTTCCCAATCCAATTGAAAAACCCATCTTAAAAAATCTGGTTCAACTCCTGAGGATCGACATCAAAATGTATTGAGAATCTGGCCCTTCTAGGCCATCTGTTCTAGTTACCTCTGCCCCTATTGTTTCATCCATGACTGCCTCTATTGAAGAAGCTCATCCTGTATGCAACAATTATTAGCAAATAGCTCTTAACATACCATACATAACATTCTCTTAATATGAAACAAATTTTGGCTCAGAAATTAACATAAGACCCATGAAATCCAATCCATAAAATTTATTTAATAATTTCCAAATGAGCAAGGGGTGAAATAGGGTTCATGGGATATCTAGGGGGATTGTAATAAGTGAAAAAGTGATATAATGACAAGGAGTAATAACACGAGTACAAATCAACAATTTATTAAATAACTAACTGTGCAAACAATACCAAAATACATTAGTTGCCATCTATCTATGTGTCATTTTTTATCACTGTCATACAGAGTTTTAATTTTATTTTAGTGAATAGGGCATGTAAAAATGAATTTGGGATCGTGAGGGGGTTATAATGAGAGAAAAAGTGAGAAAATGAGAGGGAATAATACAGATACTATTCATAAAATAAATTAAATCAACCAACAATCATAACTTTGTTCCAATTTCAATCCAAAAAGAATCCACTTCCAAGAACAAAAACATTTAATTGTTCTTCAATTGCATACAGATTGCTTCTTGTCTTTAATAAAAAAATTTAATTTCCCATAATTCTTTGATTTATACCAATATGTGCATTCTATATAATTCTATGCAAATCATTTCCAATTCCACAGTAACAACATAACCATTCGAACCACAGTGATGTATGTTTTAATGTTGAACTTTTCCTTTTAAAACAAACATAATGTGCACATTGATTCCATTATCTATATTCAATATTCATCCCTGGAAATCAAATGATAATAGACTCAGTGCTAACCACCAACAATCAATTGTCATCAAACAATAATCAGACCTGATTTAATCACACATGTGTCCTTCTTAAATCTGGACAGAACCAAGAGCATGTTTGATGGACCCATCATACACACAGGTCTTCAATCATATAATCATCGATACCAATATCAATTCAACAACAACACTTAACCCAAAACACATAGCCCTGAACCTGAGATCCGCATTCATCAAACATACACATACTTTCTTCCAAAAGAAATGATCCATAAAAGATAGAACCATATAATGCACAAAGAGAACAGAACCAAACCATACACATGTGTCTCTTTTAAACTTTGACAGAATCATTATCGTGCTATGATTTATCACAGTGATGAGTAGAAAGACCAAAATCAACCAAACGAAAAGCTCTCAGGTTATAAGTCACCCATACAAATTAATCACAAAGAGAAAATACAGAGACTCGATCCAAAAATGGTCTTGAAGTCAGAGATCATGCGTTCTCTTGAAAAAAATACCACAGTCATTTAACTGGTAACCAAAATCTTGATAGACCCCAGAAGGTGCCCGAGGAAAATAGAAGCAAGTTGGGCTCAATAGAACCAAGTTGGGTTTTTTAGAATTTTATTGCAGATAGGTAACGAAAGTCTACTTGACCTTTGAAAACACAAAGGGCTCATAATATTTTTACCTCCTAAATAATTTACCACCGAGAAGCAACCACGGGTAAATAAATATAGTCTTGGAAGAATAGAGAGTCATGCTCTTTTTGAAACAAAACATTTCTTCCAACTTATAACCCCAATATCTTGGTAGATCCATAAAGAGAATGACCGAGTAGAAACAAGGAAATTCGAGCTGAACAACCCAGACACACACAGATCCCTCTTAAAACTTTATTGCAGAGAGGAAACGAGGGTTGATTTAACAATAAAGAATCCTCAAAAACACAGATAGTTCGTGTCTCTTCCAACACCCAGGTGGTTTATAACCTTTGAAAAACAATTGATAGTGAGGCTTCACAACATAAAAGTCGGCCATTATAGAAGATATGAGAGGATCGAATGTTAAAACTCTTGTGAAAATAATGCCAGAGAAAAAATAACATCCATTCAATACATACACATGCCTCCATTTACATTCCGGGAAAAACAAGATTGGACTGTGGAATGATTTCGGCGATAATGATAGTAAATAACAAGCCATACAAACAATAGCTCGGGGATTATCCAAAAAGAGCCACACCATTGTCGAAAATTGCATTGCAACCTAGATAAATAATCACAACAACGAGCAAGATGAAAAAAGAGTGAAAACAATTGATACCCAAACTGGTGGTAAAACCCCACAACAATAAAACTCGGAGCTCATTGCACCATTGTTATCATTTTCCACAAAGAATCATCATAAAAACCCAAGCTAACCGAATTCATTTTTATCGAAAACCAATGTGCAAACTTTACAAAGCAATAACACCCATTACTTTCCTTTAAAATGCCAACATTCCATAGTAATCATAGAGAACCCATAATACAGTATCGATACTCAGTTAAAAACTCAAGAAACAAATAGAACCCATGCAATCCTGAGTCATCATTTTATTCATAATACAGAGATACCATCATGGATGGAAAGAAAAGATCCATACCTATGAAAAATCACTTCAATGATGAGCTGGTTTGAGTTTTCCCCTTCCAAAACCAAAAATCACTTCAATGATGAGTTGGTTTGAGTTTTCCCCTTCCAAAACCTAAAACCGCAGAGCTTCCACAACTAATAGAGAAAAATGAAACTATTTCTAGGGTGACGGGCTCAAGGGTGGTTTTGAGTGATGTGCAATAAATGCACGTAAATTCCTCACCTTTCCCTATTCAATTTCACGTACGATCCATCCCATTAACATAACATCAACCATTAAATTCAAACCATAACCATTCTATAATTCAATGCCATATCCTTTGAATAGTGTGCCACCTGAAACATGTCATAACTTCAATAATAAACATATGTTAACACTACCATATGTGCTTCCCATATAATCCTTTAAACAAAATTGCATGATCCTTTAACCCAACGCATAGTATAGCAGCTAGGTCCATCATTCACATTTTCCACTATTACACGTATACATTCAAGGTTTATATGTAAACCTTTTTCCATAGCTTTAGGATTTATCCATATGTTTTCCTTTTGTTTTGATCTAGCTCCCATATCATTTTATCATCTTTTTCATAAATCATCTATAGATTATTAATCAATGTTATAACATAACATAACATAACACCTGTAAAACAACATAATCCTCATACCCATAGCACTGCCTTGTATTGCAAGTGAATATGAACAACATTTAGCAACAATGCATCAACCAACCATGTTGTCATATCAAATGAAACAAAGACTGCATCATCAACTGTATAGGACTACATAGGAAACATCATAACAACAACAACATATAAGTGTAACACGTCTATCTTTGCGCCTCTAGTCTACAAGAGGCTCCCACCTACTAGTTAAGTATTATTATCATAAATAAATAATAGATGTTAGCAATCCTTTGTGGGCATAATTCATTGTTGTTATTTTAATCGTCAACAAAATTTCGACTCCATAGGGAAATATGTTTCCAACAAATTAAAAAATCATATTGTCTGGTTTTGCAGACCATGTAAACATCAGATCAAGAAAATAGACATCAAAATGATTATGCAACAGGGGGAAGTAAGCGGTTTTAAGGGAAAAATGACTGGGATTTTGGGAATAAATCATGGAAAGTGATAAGTATGAAGGGGTTTATCCCTATAATCATAATCATTCGATTAATCATGGTAAAATAATTCTTGACTGCAAGGGGAAAAATTTTCTGGTGTTCTCTTTTGAATCTTGGGGTGGATGGAAGAAAAGGAAAGCAGAAAAGGGATAAAACCAACTATCTTATATAACAACAGTTGAAGCATATAACAATTTCAATGATGCTTTCAAGGGGAACATCATGACAACTATGTAACCTGATTGTTATTGATTAAAAATACTTTGCAGAATAGTGTCGTTGTGGCAAAATTCATCCAACATTTTATTTTGACAAGAAATGAAGTCAAATAAAAGAAACAAAATAACAAGGACAAAAAATAGCAGAAATGAGCAGTTGAAATGAAATAACAGAAATGTAAAATCAAATCAAATAAAACAAAATATAATACAAAAAAATTTCCATACAACATTTAAACTTTCAAGTTGGTTCCACATAGTGTTTTAAATGTGAACCGTTGGTGCTATAGGAAAACAATCGCTCTTGCAAGTCCTTTAGGATATAGGAATTTGCGCCCAAGACAAAAGCGATCTTAAAGGGACCCAATCATAACTTTTGGAACTTTGAATGCCTTCCTCTATCAGTATGAGATGAATCCCACAACAATACCTTCTCATTAACCTTAAATTTGACAGCCTTGACACTTTTATTGAAATATATTTTAACAGTTTGTTGTCTTCTCTTTATATTGTCTAAGGAAAACATCCTTTGCTCCTCTAAATCCAAAAGTGCATTCATTCTTTGAGAGAGATCGAAATAATTTAATTCTTCAACCTGAGGCATTAATCTTAGAGAGGAAAGTTCCATCTCGGTAGGTAGAATGGCTTCTTGACCATAAACAAGCTAGAAAGGAATGCAACCAGTGCTCACCTTGGTGGTAGTGCGATCTGCGCAAAGGGTGTAAGTGAGGAGAGTGYGCCATTGACAAGGCRTATCTTCAATGAGCCTCTTGATAATTCTTACCAGATTCTTGTTGGTAGACTCAGCCTACCCATTTCCTTGGGGATAATAAGTTAATGAGGTAAAATGTTTAACCCCCAATTTAGCTAAAAATTGGGYCAGCTTAGCAGAAATAAAAATGGGACCATTGTCTATAATAATTTCCAAAGGAAGACCAAATCTAGAAAAAATATTAGTCTCAAGGAAATAAATCACCTGCTCATCCTRCGAATGCTTAAGTGGGACAACTGCAGTCCATTTTGTAAAATAGTTTGTGGCTATCAAGATAAAAACTTTCCCTGCTGAAGATGGAGGATTAATAGGACCAATAAAGTCAAAACCCCATTTTGATAAAGGAAAGTCAGGGAGGACATGTTGTAAAGGAAAAGCAGAAAGACTTTATTTCCCATCAAACTTTTGGCACTTGTCACAAGATCTTGAAAAAATATAATAATAATGAAAGATTGAAGGACAATAGTACCCTTTCCTGATAATATTAAAAGTAGTAGTTTTAGCAGAAAAGTGACCTCCTACATGAATAACGAAATTTGAAGATCCATGAGTCTCTTGTAACAATTTTTGTGATTCCTCATTGTTCACACATTGAAGTAACATACCATCGACAAATCTCCTAAACAAGAAGTCTCCTATAAAGATGCATATAGAATATTTGAGACATAGTCTTCTTCTTTGATGGGTATCTAAGTTATCTAGACATATTTGATTTTGCAAGTAATAAACCAGATCATTATACCAAGGATTTTCATCCACCGGAAGGATTTGATTGTCAATGTAAAACAATGTTGATAGAGAGTTATCATGTTCATAAATTTCTTCACCTGCTTCAACATGTTGAGCTAAGTGAAGGGATAAGTCACGTCCTTTGATAGTTTTAGAAGTCATGATGGTTAGATCATGCTCCTGGATCTTGGAAAGCCAGTGTGAAAGCTTCCCTGAAAGATAAGTCTGTGAGAGTAAAAACTTGACAGTGGGTAAAGGGACTTTTACCAGTGTATTCTTACCTAAGATGAAGTGGTGAAAATTTTAAATAGCTTTAACAAGAGAGAAAGCATGTTTTTCAATAAAAGAATATTTAAAATCATCATATGACAAGATTTGACTCATGTAAGCCACTGGTTTTTCATTAACTTGTTCATCACATTGCATGAGGATAGCATAAACTACTTCCTCTATGGCATTAGTATATATCATAAATTCCTTCTCAATATCTGGCTTCACCAAAACTGGTGAAAAACTTATTGCCTTCTTGATCCCTACGAAATCATTTTCGACATCATCCATCCAAGAAAAGGAGCAATATTTCTTAAGAATATTTTTAATTGGCTTGACCATTATAGCAAAATCAGGAACAAACCTACGAACAAAGTTAATAACACCCATGAAGGCTTGAACCTCCTTTTTGGAAGTAGGAGCAGGAAGATTTAGGATAACAACAATCCTTTTGGGATCTATGCTTATTCATGAATCAAAGACAATGTGACCAAGGAGCTTGCCCTTGGTAATGCCGAAAATAGACTTAGAAGGATTTAAAGAAATGTTGAATTTCCTGCATCGCATGAGAATCTTTCTAAGATAACCGAAATGATATGATCTGTTTTTAGGATACACAATTAAGTCATCAAGATAAATCTAAATAATTTTTTCGATCAAATCGTCAAAACCTATTTCCATAGCTCTTTGGAAAGTGGCACCTGTATTAGATAAGACAAAAGGAATACATTCATAAGCGAAAGTGCCCCAACATGTAATAAAAGTGGTTTTATATTTATCTGTCCTTTTTACCTTGATTTGATTGTAACCAGAAAAACCGTCAAGTAAGGACATCATATGTGACCCTGCAACTTGTTGCAAAATCATTTCCATATTAGGGAGAGGAAAATGGTCTTTAATAATGGCTCTATTCAATGCACAAAAATCAACACATAATCTAATCTGACCATTTGATTTATGAACGAGAACTAAATTAGAAACCCACTTAGAATACTTAACATGGAAAATTATCCCATCCTTCAAGAATTTTTCCAACTCCTTTTGAATAGTTGCTTCCAGTGCAGGGTTAATGGGTATTTGTTTTTACCTAACCGGTTTTATGCCCTCCTTGATAGGAATGGCATGTTGTATAAGAG
>SNQJ01S0110819.1:6772-18156 GCA_010110895.2 Picea sitchensis | reverse complement strand
TTTTGTTGTAGGTTGTATCCCTTCATTTGCTGGATAATAATAAAGGAAGGACCTGGCAATTTCTCTGGTGGACGTAGCCCACACTGGGTGAACCACGTAAATCTGTGTCTCTCTTGTATTGTATGTCTTCTGTGTTTTGTTTCAGCATTTGTTTTATTTTATTGCTCCGCGGTCCTGTTTTTCTAACAAAAGGGCATGTAGCACTGTGGTGGGATGAACTACAGGCTGATAAGTGTTGCAAAGGCAAGCAAAGACTCAAAAGATGGGATAGGATGGTAGAAAAAATGAAAGCCAAGTTTATGGCCAAAGACTATCAAATCAACATGTTTTGAAGAATGCAGAATTTGAGACACAGGGGGATGACAGTGAGGGAATACACTAAAGAGTTTTACCGACTAAACATTAGAGCATGTCATCATGAGAGTGATGATGAAAAGGTCGCCAGATACATTAATGGTATGAGATATGACATTCAGGATGAGATGAGCATGGTGACAATCAAAAATGTGGAGGATGCTTATCAGATTGCTCTGAAGGTAGAAGAAAAATTGGCCCCAAAGAAAGGTCAAAGGGGCAGAGGTAGAAGTCAGAGCAGAGGTAAATAAATTTCCCAGGACAGAGTACAGAAGTCCAAGGATGAAGAAAAGAATCCTCATAATCACCTAGAAAGAAGAGGAAGTTCACAAGGAAGATAGTATGTTGATAAAAACACTTTTTCGCGAGCAAGAGGAAGAGGAAGAGGCAAAGGAGGTGAAATAAAGTGTTTTGTCTGTGGAAAGATAGGACACAAGTCTTTTGAATGTCCTGATAGAAAAAGAGATGGAGGAGGCAAAGCTCACATTTCAGAAGCGTAAAGGCAAAATGTTGAGGCAGAAGATGCAGAAGGCGAAAGATCTTTAATGATGAGGAAAATTCTCTTGAAACTAGAGAAAGAGGTGGAGAATCCAGTCCAGAAAAACAGTTTATTCAGAACTGCTTGCAAGACCAAGGATAGGGTATGCAAGGTGATAGTGGACAGTGGAAGCACAGATAATCTAGTATCCACAGAAATGGTGGAGAAGCTGGAATTGGAGACAGTTGCACATCCAATCCCATACGAAGTCTCATGGTTGCAAAAGCGACATCGAGTAATAGTCACTAAACAATGTTTAGTTGAATTTAAGATAGGGGGATATAGAGATGATATCTTATGTGATGTTATTCCCATGGACGTTTGTCATATTTTGTTGGGGATACCGTGGCAATATGACAGAAATGTTGTTCATGATGGGAGAAAGAACACATACACCTTGGAGAAGAATGGTAGAACACATATGTTGTTGCCAATTGAAGACAAGAAGGTGAAAGAAGAAACAAGCAACACTATACTTCTCATGAGTGGTAAGGAAATTCTGGATGAATTCGGGAAAGAAGAAGACATGCAGTTTGTTGTGGTGAGAAAACCTAGAGTCATTTTGACCAGTACTTCGATAGATGATCTACCAAAGGAAATTCAGGAAATGTTGGAGGAATTTGTTGATATAGTGGTGGAAGATTTACCTTGTTCGTTGTCGTCCATCAGGAGTACAAGGCATCACATTGATCTTATACCAGGAGTGATTTTACCAAACAAAGAAGCATACAGACTAACACCACAGGAGAATGAAGAAGTTAAGAAGCAAGTCCAAGATTTGATGGACAAAGGGTTAATTACAGAAATCTTGAGTCCATGCGATGTACCAATAGTGTTAACTCCAAAGAAGGATGGTGTATGGAGAATCTGTACAGACTTGAGGGTTATAAACAAAATTACCATTAGGTATAGATTTCCTTTACCGAGGATGGATGAATTGATGGATTGATTGAGTGGAGAAAAGTTTTTTTCAAATATTGATTTGAAAAGTGTATATCATCATATTAGAATGAGGGAAGGTGATGACTGGAAGACAACATTCAAGATGAATGAAGGACTGTATGAATGGCTTGTCATGCCGTTTGGTTTGACGAATGCGCTGAGTACTTTTATGAGATTGATGAATGAAGTCTTGAAGGATTTCATTGGAAAGTTTGTAATTGTGTATCTTGATGATATACTGATCTTCAGTAAGAATGACGAGGAACATTTGAGACACCTAACTCTAGTAATGAGGAAGTTGTAGCAAGAGAAGTTGTTGATAAATCTGAAGAAGTCGTCTTTCATGAAGAAAGAAATCATTTAATTGGGGTTTGTGATCTCTTCAAATGAGTTGAAGATGGATCCTGAGAAGGCAAAAGTGATCAAATAATGGTCGTTGCCAAGGAATATCATTGAATTCAGAAGCTTTCATGGACTAGCCAGTTTTTACAGAAAGTTCATCAGAAATTTTAGTGGAATTTATGCACCAATGATGGACACAGTCATGAAAAGACATAAATATTTTCATTGGATAGAGGAAGCAGAGAAAAGTTTTAAGTTGTTGAAAGAGAAGATAATTGAACATCCAGTTCTGGTTCTACCAGATTTTAGTAAGACATTTCAAGTGAGAAGTGACACAAGTGGATTTGTGATTGGAGCAGTCTTAAGTCAAGACAATAGACCAATTGCATACTTCAGTGAGAAGTTGAACGATGCCAAGATGAAATATTCCATGTATGATAAAGAGTTTTATGCAATCATACAAGTGTTGAAGAAATGGAGGCACTAATTGGTTCTGAAAGAGTTTGTCTTGTATAGTGATAACCATGCTTTACAATTCCTAACCAGACAGGAGAAATTGAACCAGGAACATGCAAAATGGGTTGAATTTATGCAGAACTTTACTTTTGTTATAAATCACATTTCTGGAACTGCTAACAAGGTTGTTGATGCATTGAGAAGGAAATGTTTGATTCTGCAAGAGTTTTGTGTGAATAGCTTAGGTTTTGATGACCTTAAGGATATGTACATAGATGATTCAGATTTCAAGGATGCTTATGAAGCATGTGAGAATCTTGTTCTGAGAGACAGAAGCCAATGGATTGAATACTTAATCTAGGATGGATTATTATTCAAAGGAAATCAGTTGTGTATCCCGAAGAGTTCTATGAGAGAGAATTTTCTAAAGGAAAAACATAGTGGAGGATTGGTTGGACATTCCGTCCATGATAAGACATTTGCACAACTAAACAGTTTATATTATTGGCTAGGGATGAGGACATATGTCAATAAAATTGTCAACAAATGTAGAATTTGCCAGTACGCAAAGGGAAAAAGATAAAATACAGGATTATATCAACCATTTACAGTACCAGAGAGGTCGTGCGATGTGATAAGCATGGATTTTGTGTTAGGACTTCCAAGGACACAGAGGGGTTGTGATTCCATATTCATGGTAGTCGACAGATTTTCCAAAATGGCACATTTCATTCCATGTTAGAAAATCAGTGATGCAACATGCATTGCAAACCTATTTTTCAAACAAGTTGTCTAACTTCATGGTTTACCCAAGAGTATTGTTTCAGACAAAGATACCAAATTTGTTGGTCATTTCTGGAGGAAACTATGGAAGAAGTTGGGAACAGATTTATCTTTTAGCTCAGCATACACCCTCAAACGGATGGAAAAACTGAGGTAGTAAATCGAATTTTAGGGGATTTGATGAGGAGTTTAGTAGTTGAACATCATAGACAGTTGGATCATATTCTGCCGCGAGCGGAATTTTCATATAACGACTCACCTAACAGAAGCACATGGCAGAGCCCATTCCAAATAATGTATGAAATGCAGTCGAGAGGAGTATCTAAGTTGGGGACTTATAAAAGCATGAGTTTAGAAGCACTGGAGCAGAAGAATTTGCAACAGAGATGCAAGAGCTCCACTGTAAGATCAAAGAGAGGTTATAGAATTCCAACCAGGAATATAAGAGTAGAATAGATCATCATAGAAGAGAGATTCAGTTTGAAGTGGGAGATTTGGTCTTAGTGCGCCTGAGGAAAGAAAGGTTCCCAAGGGGAACATATAATAAACTAAAGATGAAAAAGATAGGGTCATGTAATATTTTGAGGAAAATTGAGGCAAATGCTTATGAGATAGAATTACCAGATGGTGTGGGAATATCGCCCATATTCAATGTAGTCGATCTGTATCCTTACAGAGCATATGAAACAGAGGGATCATAGAATCAGAAGGAAGTTCAATGAGTCAAACAGATGCTTGTAGCTGAAAAGTCACAGATGGAAAAGATCATTGATTAGAGAGTTAGCAAGAAAATCCAGAGAAAGACATATTTTGAGTATTTGGTCAAATGGAAAGGACACTTGATTAAGGATGCCAATTGGGAAAGTGATGTGAAGATCCAGAAACATGGACAGACAGTGCAAGAGCTCATGAACAAGAGTTCATGAATTTTTCAACCAAAGGAGTATGATGCAGGAGCATCGTCGGCAAGAAAGCATGCGCAAGTGGAGGACAGATGGATATGAACCAACGCACATTTTGAAGGCATTTTGAATTTGAAAAGATGAAACATTAATGTAATAGCTGGAGGGATGTAATTGCATTAAATGTTTTTGGGGTTGTAACACAGATCTGTTTGTTGGAGGCATTTATTGTAATAAATGTAAAGTAGTTGTCGACTTTATTTCAATTTGATAACTTCGAGCTGTAGGAGGGAAAACTCTAGAAATGTTCCTCGCATGTATTGTATTCGATGATTATTCTCATTGTAAGAATTAGAGTTGTAGAGCAAGAGAATAGGAGAACAGAGAAGAATATAGATGGTAGTAGATTGTACAAGAAGATAGGTGTTTCCATTGAACCCATGTATAGAAGCACTTGAGTTAATATATGAGAAGGATTTAATTCAATTTCATGGTGTTATGATGAATATTGTTTGCATCTATTGAATGGTATGTTTACAGTTTGCTTATATAATTAGTTATGCATTTGTTTCAATGTTGTGTGTATGTATGATTTCATGTTGAATGTATGAATTCTTTGAGAGGGAGAGTATGAGTTTCAATTGTTTCTCGTCCTGAGAATTCCTACAAGGAGTGCAGTGAAAGTCCGCAAAGTGTGCGTCGACAGGTTATGAGTTTCATCTCAGACAAGCTCAGGAGAGATAGTGTTGTTCTCATACCAACAGAAGTGTGAATATATCACAGAGTCATGCAAGGAGTGTGCAGGCTAGTTGAAGTCTTGGAATTTTCCAACCCAAGCGAGTCGTGGAAGGATTTTTGTTGCAAGGAGTGAACAAAAGAGGAAGACATCAAATAATCAGTGATTATTTGTGAAGGCTGCAAGGAGTGCATGCAAGTGACCCTTAAGATATCTCTAAGTTTGTAGCCAGAACCAAGCTCAAGAGGGATAGAGACCTTGAAGAATTTGAAGGAAAGGTGAGAGGCAAAGTCAACTCGTAGAATCAAGTTCAGGAGAAAGGATGCCAAGTTATTTGGTGAGGAGTTATCAAGAAGTTGAACGGATGGTTGAAGTTTCTCGGAGGGAGAACTATTGATTTCCTATGGACCGTTGGATCTCGCAAATTAGCGGAAGGGTTAAGGAGAGAGTCCTTAAGCATTTGGAATCTCGGGAGGGAGAATAGCCGTCAGATATGGATCAACAAGAATTTTTGATCTCGTGATTGAATTTCATCATTTCATAATTCGGGGGTGTGGAGAAAGTTGTGATAAGGAGGCAAGAATCATGAAATATCGACAAGATCTAGACCATCAGATCATGGAAGGATCTGGACCGTCGATCTACAGTAAATAAGTTGTGAATTTGAACTTCAGGGAAAAGGAGAAGCCTTGTATCGTGAACTTCAGAGTCATGAATTTTTGACGCACTCGAAGGTTGAGCCCCAGGTTGTGGCAGAGGTACATATCAGAAGGAATTAAGGGAGGAGCTAGAAGTCTGTTAGCCCATTTTAGGGTTTCAGGATCTAAAGGAGTCGGGGAACTCAATAACAGGAATCACAAAGTCGCGAAAACCGACATGCCCTTTTCGGGAAAAGGTTGTGGTCACATCGGTTGGTCACTTGGGTAAGATTTCGCACCTAGTGCTTGTTCACACAGGCATAACTCCTAAGAAGGACTTGTGGTTACAAGTGTGAAGATTCCAGTTGGGAATCGAAGAGCCATTTTGGCTCAAGGGAGATTAAGAATGATCCTTAGACCGGGAGGTCAAGCAGAACCTGCTGAGGTAGGGGTGTTGCATCATCTCTCTTCTTTGAGGTGTAAAGATGGCTTCTTGATGTCTTCCTTGCTTTGTTATTTTGAAACCTTCCTTGCCTTGTGTAGATGATTGACTTGCAACATTATTTCCATCCTTTGAGATTGAAGGACTTACCTCATGCTTCTTTGAAGTGCTTGCTTCAACATGTGTAGCTTATTTCTTGTATCCAAGACCTAATTTATCATTTGGTGATCTTTGACTATCCAAGATCTCATTCAATATTGTTGATCTATTCAAGAATTTGTTTGACTTCTCTACTTTCTTTCTAAGATCAACAACTTCAGCTTCCAACTTATGAAATGACTCTTCCTTTTCAGTTACTTGATTCTTTAGTAATTCCTCTATCCTTTTGGATTCTTCAATTTGGGTCTTGAGATGGACATTAACTTAAAGACTTTTTCTAATCTCATCATCTAGCTTCTTATTCTCTTCTATTTCATTCTTTAGTCTTTTTATCTCTTCTTCTTTTTCTTCTAATTGAGTCTTTTTACTTTCTTCTTGTTCCTTGAGCATTTCCTTTAACTTCAAGATATGCCTTTGATTCTTTCTACGAAACTTTTTAGTCTTATTAGAAAGATAGCTATATTCTATGTAACAATGGTCATAGTTGTATTCAAATAGACCCCATTCAACTTTCCGTTTAAGCTTTGATAATTCTTCTTCTACTTCTTCCATTGATAACTATTATTTAATTCTACACATACTGTCTCTATATTTTCTTCTTCACTTGTAGAGAAAGATTCAACATCATCGCATTTTGAAATATTGCAATCGCGGGTTTTTGGAGATTCTTTACCTTCATTGATCTTGATGGAATTGTCTTCAAGATATTCATTTTTTCCAACATCATCACATTTAGAATCATTGCAAATAGAGGATTTTGGAGATTCTTTATCTTCATTGTTCTTGATGGATTTGTCTTTAGTGTCTTCCTTATATCTTTGGTATGTCTCCTCTAGATTTATCCATAGATCCTTGGCGGAAATGCATTGTCCCATGATCTCTTTGATAGAACTTGAGAGTCCAATAAGAATGGTCTTGAGAGCCAATGAATCATTCTTCTTTTCTTACCTTTGATCTCCAAACTTTGACTTGTTCTTCAAAGGAATTGATCCACCAATAGATGCCTTCCAAATACCCGCTCTTATTTCCTTCAAGTGCACTTTCATTTCTATTCTCCATGTAGAATAATTTTCCTCATCAAGGATTGGAACTCCATTATCCATTTGTGTGTCCATGGATCTCCTCCAAGATTGTTAAGGCTTATAGTAAAGGCACGCTCTGATACCAATTGTTGGACACACCGACCACACTTAGAGGGGGGGGGGTGAATGAGTGTGGTGCTCTTTTTAAACTTTTCTCTTCACAAAACTCCTTAGTTAGCAATCACCATTTACTCATTACTTATTGTTGTCATTTATAACTAGCTAAATGTGAACATACATCAACAATATATATCATCAATAATTCATCACCACAAGGAACACAAAGAACACAAGATGTATGTACAATTTTCTTTTTATTATGGACTACAATCCTTGGGTTATCAGAAACAACTTAATAGAGTTACAACTCCACAAGAGCACCAACTTTACAATTGCAAGACTCAACTTACACAACTCAACACCAACTGAGAACAAGAATCAATCCTCAACAGATACCAATATGTCAATAGGTACGCGACCTGTCAGTAGTGCATCATGTGTATGTATGTGCCCTACCAGTAGTACAGCTCGCGTATGTATGCAACCTGTCTGTACTACAGCCTGTGTGTGCCTTCTGAGTATTTAGGGTTTTTTCTTCATGAAAACTCAAATCCTCTGCAGCCCTTAGTCACATCCACTTATGTCATTCACTGCACAATCTCAACCAGAACCAATCACAACACATCCATGCTCTCCCACAACTTACTCATGCTCCTCAATCATGCAATACGTATGCTACTTAATCATGTATAAGAAGCAAGTATATTATGGAAATCATATCAGTACTGACACCATTAGAGTGTTTCTCACTCCATCAACCAACACAAACCAAATCACAACATCCATACCAAGAATTCCTTAAGCATTCACCATACAATAAGAAAGAGTATCCATCAAGACAAATATGTAACCATACCAAAGTTTCTAAGGCAGATCTGAGCCCATAGAATGTAGATCTGGAACTTCTTCAGACTTCAAGAACTCGGCACCAACTTACACTAAAGTATTCATGACTTCCATCTAGTGTACGTGCTATGTCCTCCTTCATCCCGTGTGTGTATGCACTCTGGCTCACTGCAGCCCGCGTATGTACCGTCTCTGGCCCATTGTTGCTCACGTACTCCTTCAGAAACTAGGGTTTCTAAACTTCTGAAACTTTCATCGTCAAGATCTGAAACTTACGAAAACTTGATGTGTCCATGAGATCCTTCAGCCACTCTCTCTCTCAGAATAGATCTTCAAGATATGCTCAAGATATATTTTTCACAAGAGACCCTTGCCTCTTATTTATACTCTCCAAGTAGCTTCCTTAGAAGCATCTTCTAGGCCACTTTGTCCACATAGCCACTTTGTCAACATAGTCACCTATGTCCATCTTTTCCCAATTTCCATTTGTCCATGTATCCAATAGCCACTTGACCACTTAACCCATTTTCCTCATTTTAGGGTTAACCTTCTTATAACTACTTTCCATAATTAGAAAGTTCTCCATTTACTTCATTATTTAAATAATCCTCCTTGACTTTGTCACTTGACTTTGTCACTTGACTTTGTCACTTCACTTTATTATTTAAATAATCCTCTTTGACTTTGTCACTTCACTTTATTATTTAAATAATCCTCTTTGCCTTTGTCACTTCACTTTATTATTTAAATAATTTCTTCTTTGCAATCACTTTGACTTCTTTGACCTTTTGGTGCTTCAAGCCAACATATGAGGGTCCTCCAACTTCATAAGGCCACAACTCTCAAACCATGAGGAGTTATGCGATGTTCCACATACCATCGGAAATGGCATGACAAGCACTATCCATCTAGGATAGTTTTTCTGAAAAATTCATTGATCTTCATCTCATTATTCCAGAATTAAGCATGGTTTCCCTAACCATGCTTCTAGGATAACTCAACCACAAAGAGTCTTCACGTGAGGGCTTTCACCATAAGGGGACCACTTTGGAGTTAATCCATTTGTACTCCTTATCAACCATGATAATACACTTAAATACAAAGTGTCTTCCCGTGAGGGCTTTCACCATAAGGGGACCACTTTGGAGTTCATCCATTTGTACTCCTTATCAAGACAATAATGAGTCATCTTTACATCAATCCAACTATGCATCATATATCAATGAAACCACATCGATCCATATTCATCTATGCATCATATATCATATGACTATGATTCTACTTGTCATCAATCCATTCACATCAAGGACAATACATATTACATCAGTATGCTATGACAAGACATTGTTCCTTTGAAATTAATCCTTTGACCATTGACATCAATCCTTTGACATCAATGACAACATGATCCAACAATCTGTGCCCAAGTACATTATGACATGAATTTCAATGTGGTTTGGAGTAATAATTGCATATTGGTGGCATGCAAACTGAGGAAAATAGCCCAGGAGGGCATGGGATGACCATTCTCAAATCTGGATGATTTTATAGTCGTTTCTACACATTTTCTCACCACAAGTCCACCGGTGATGTCTTCTTTTGCATCTGGGCAATAGATCTGAAGGCCATTTTTAGACTTGAGGTATAATGATGTATTTATTTCAATTTTGTTGTTGAGAATAATATAGAGCCTCTCCACTTTGAATCAGGGCTCGAAGATGTAGTCCATGTTGGACGAACTCCGTTATCATGTCTTGTGTTCTTTCTCTTCTTATCATATTTTCTCCATAATTATGTCATCTTTAAGTATGTTGCACATAAGATTTTAATTCATGCTCTTAATGTAATTCACGTAATGTCATCGAAGTAAAGTTCTCGGATAAACAATGTTCTCTACATTTATTCCATGAGAGAGAAATTCATATTTGACATTTAACTAACATTAAAAACATTGAATGAGAATCAAATTTTGACCCCAAATGTAGTAGTCAAAGATGATGGTAAGGATTGTTCAGTTGATTCTTTCTATGGTTTACTAATTAAGGAATGAGAAAAATCAATTGATGAAGGAAAACTCGAGGTCAAGAAACAAGCCCATTTTCTCAAGGGTAAAGGTTGATAGAATTATAGAGAAATAAGTCAACAATGTAGTCAAGAGAAAGAACATGATTGAATTGACTACACTATTAAGAAGAAGAATGGTGACCAAACTTCAACTAATAAAGTTAGAAAGAAAAATACCTATGAATGTTATGGGAAATTGGGACATATAGTGAAGGTTTGTTTGTAGAATATCAAGGACCTAGAGGAAAAAGTGGAGAATTTTGAAGGAGAAATGTTGACTATAATATCAACTAATTTGCAAAACTGGAGTTTAGAAGGTAAGGCAGGAAAATAAATATATGGTTTATATTAGTACTTCTCAATACTTGCATGCTCATATTGTTATGAACCAATGCCTTGATAATGATAAAAAGTCGTTGAATAACATTCCACTTCAATAGGGAAACCTCATTTTACAATGCATTCAATGCACAAGACACGATAATGTGATCCTAAGACTAGGTATCCTTGGTGTGTGTGTGTGTGTGAGAGACAATAGGTATAATTATAATGAAAGGGTACAATGAAAGGCTCTAGCCGACCTACTAATATAACACTAGAAATGTAATATTTCAATAGCTAGGGATTAATAAGGGAATTTATTCTTAACATGCATCTTTGTCTAGGGCTTAACATGCCCTTCCCCTTCAAACACGTGTTGTCCTCAACACTTGACTAACCATGGGTACTTCTGCATGAATAACTCATCTTCCCATGTCACCTCTTCCATTGGTAGGTTCTCCCATTTGACAAGGTACTCAATGATTGCTCTATTTTACAACTACTTAATCCTTGTTTCAAGGATTGTTTCTAGTTCTAGTATGATTTTCCCTTCTCCAATAATCTCTGGTAAAAAAGTTTAGACTATGATCTTATCACCAATTATCTTCTTTAAGCAAGAAACATGGAATACTAGATGTAGATGTTAACACATACTTCTAGGAGTGAATGGATACTTTAATTTGGTTGCACTCATCATATGGCTAATGTGGCTTCTCTAT